>WHVE01000331.1:0-135563 GCA_015178995.1 Trichophaea hybrida | reverse complement strand
GATTGGTATCTAACAGCAATATCTTACCTCACCAGGCTTCGCTGGCGTGTCACTAACGCCCATGAAGAATTGGAAAGATTTGGCAATAGCTATAGTCGTCGTCCTTTTATACTGCGGCTTCACTCACTTCGGGCCGTAAAGCAATTGGATGGTACTTTAGTATTCATTAGAGGAAACTGGACTTTTAACTGTTCCCCCGCGCGCTCATAACTCGGACAGCCCAGCTGCATGCGCGGCCGGGACACCTCTTGCTATTCATTCTCATGAAAGTTGAGAAGAAATGTCTCTGCAATGTAAAATATCAAGGCTTAGCATATCCTGAAATGGAATTGTTTCGTAAATCGGATCGGCTATTGTAAGTATCCATGAAGTAAACTTCATGGTACTGACCTTTCTCAACTAGTGATAAAAGCGAAGAATTCAAGACACAATCACTGCATATTACATCGTACTATAGTTCCACAAAAGTTGTGGTATGTAATACGAGAATACGCGCGTCACCACAAGTACTCGGGGCACGCAATAAAGATTGGGACGCTCCTTTTCTGGTAATCGGTTTTGCTGTGGGAGCAAGGTGTTAACCAGGGGGGTGGAGGCTGAGCCTGTGGTCAGCTATGCTGTTCCTGGTGAAATTCAGACCATGTGTTGCCTAAAATTGCTTAAGCACTTTCAATTATTACCAGGTCCGTGTATTTGCTGCCAGAACCGGAGCATCCCAATCTTTATTGCCCCGAGTACTCAGTACAAGGAAAAAGCATGAAGTACACTTCTGCTGGATATCCTGCCACAGGATACCTGCGGGAAAAGCAAATAATGGAATTTGCATCTCAGAACTTTGTTGAGTACATATCTGTGCTTACTACAAAACAACCTTATGAAAGACAAATATTTTTAGCCACATCGCCTTCACCGCCTGTTACACCAGGAAAGATGTTGATGACGACGGCCGATGTTGAAGCTGGCACGAGCATCCAGCTCGAGCCCATCCCACCGCAAGAACCCGAACAACTCCACGTTACCATAAACTCGCTTTGCACATCATTCACACAAATACTTAATGGGATTTATCACGAAAAGGGGGAAGTACCCACAGAGATTCAGACGCTACAGGAATCACTTGATGACGCTGTACGACAAGGAAACCAACTGAGATCTGGGAAGTGTGTAATACATTCACTCGAATGTATCTGTTCCAACCCCGTTGGCAAGTAACTCGCTTGGCCAAGTGGCCGGCCCACTTAGCAAGGGGCCGCTTTCCAACAAGTTCATCTACTTGGCCAAGAGCTCATGCCAGTTGGCAAGTTGTGAACTTTGAATTGGGTTGGTCTAGAGGGAAAACCTGCCACTTTCTGAATGAGTCCCTTAGTAACCCACACTGAGATTACTATTGACCAAGGAGTACTTAATAATTCTGGGAACAGCAGGTAGAGTGTTAAGCAGTCAGGTGGGTAATATATAGTGGTGAAGCATGAAAACAAATATATAATGGCAGCTGGCGCTTTAGGCAATTAGAGGAGAAGTGAATGAATTACTAGTATGGTGCTTGGGCTATCACTGTTGAAAATCGGTATTAAATGTACAGAGGTGGAAGCGACATGATGGTTGAAATACAGTCAACAAGCTCTTCACTTGATGTCGGGGCCATCCTACTTGGTCAAGAACTCTATCCAGTTGGAAAGCTTGCTCTTTGGGCAAGGGCTAGCCCACTTACTAAGGGGGCTGACCTCTTGACCAAGTGAATTACTTGCCAACGGGGCCGGAACATATCCATGGTATTTTGTCTGAATTCCGCGGAGTTCGAGAGACGGTAATCACAGGTAATACCACTTTATCCCTTACCAGACACTGGGCTTTCTGGCGGCCAAAGCCATTAAATTCAACTACTGACCGAATCTTGTGGGTGATTTCTTTCTTTCTTTACTTCCTAATCCGACAAATTTCCATTATTGAAGGTTACATTCGAGCCAGCTGGCAGATCGCCCTAAGCGAAACCTGAGAGAGACACTATTCGGAAGCACTTTCGATTGGCCCACTGAATTCCTACTTTCTAAACTGGAAAGTGAAAGATCCTAAGCAGTTCCTCCAAAAAGAGTTTTGGACCTCCTCAGATCGTTTCCCATGTCGTCGATGCTTGGGGCGGATATACAACTTCCCTCATTGAAGCATACCGTTGAATGTAAGTGAGTAACTGCTACTAGCTATGGATGCTGATACTTTTACCAGCAAATGTTGTATCACTGGAATGGCTTCGAGATACGCCTAAGTTCCTTACGTTTTGGGGACTTCTCGAGAATAGTAGCCATAACTATTATGCACGCCGACCCGATGTTACCTACAACATCTACTTCAACCCGAGTGCCCAGCTACATACTGATGGACTATTTGTGTTTTGCAACCAAGGCTCCTTGGAAGAATTTACACAGAAAGTTGGGGCTACAAAGCCAGATGAGGTCTCATTTGGCGTGTTTGTGCTTGGACAACTGCTTCGTCAAGTGGTAGAGGATGGGTCTGTATTTCTGCAGGCGATTTCCCGCGAAATCCACACTGCTGTACGTCTTGTACCATTGAGGTTTAATATTTTGTCTAACATTAATTTAGAAGTATGGCGGTTTCAGGCACCCTGGAAGGACAAACATTGAGTTTCTCCTATTAGCTAAGGAGTTTCTTAGTCAAATGCCTTGAATTCTAAATACTGCTATCGAAACCATAGAAGAACTCTCACAGGTTATGCACATCATCCCTGATGATTTCAGGAATTGGTATACAGAAAATGGCAGTGAGGATGTCCTTTACCTCATCAGCCGGTCAGAAGAATTGAGTGCGCAAGTTAAATGCGCAAAAGAAACGGTATACACCCTATACTCTTCGTGGTTCACCTAGTCGATATATCATGATAACCGATAATGGTGTGCGTATCTAGCTGGTCGGAATTATGCCTGTGCGACAGACAGAACAAACGAAGACACTTACGGCCCTTGCGTCCGTATTTATCCCAATGTCCTTCCTAGCCGTAAGTTCACAATCCGTAAATTTTGATGCCCAGGCTGATGCAATTCTGCCAGCAGAGCTTTTTCAGCATAGACTTCACTGCGCGTAATAACCCTACAACCAATTCGAAGCTCGTAATGTTCTTTAAAATCGCAATACCTCTGACCTTTGTCACAATTATCCTGCCTCTGACGGCAGAAAACCTGGTCCGTTTACTGGTCAATCTGCTCCGTTTACTGACCCGTCTATTCAATAAACTAAATAGCGTCTTTGTTTTGCGATTTGGGCTCGATATTCTTATGTTCGTCCTGTTTTTATTCCATGATATAACTTGGGAAACGTTTTGGCAAGCCACTATTGTCTTTATAATCGGATGTTCTTGCCTCGGATTGCTCTTCGGTCTACAGACATACAATAGGTTTACCAAGATCAGAATGGTGTGGAAGGAAGGCAGGTGGTCGGCGGTACGGGCGGAATTTAGCGATGTATGGCCGGAATACCTGGACTTAAACATTACAATCGTTTTTGTTATAGTTCTTATTATTGTTTGGCCGTTTTTGTATGGAATCACGGTCTTTTTTTTATATAGACTCGGCAGGCAATTGTACCCGATATGGATCTCAAAAAATCTACCTCATTTTAAACGAGATAATTTCCGAGCCTTCATATCCCGGATGAGAAACCATCGGGTGCGAGAGGATAGAAATGGGGCCGACAGGAGGTGACTGGATGAATACGCGTGGAGTGGTTTTTCGTTTTGTCTTTTGGACATGGAATTATGATTCGGGGAGATTGTATAGGGATGATGGATCTTGACAGCATTTCTTTTGTGATCTCTTTTGTATCGAGCGTTTAATGATGACATGACGTTATTAAACAAGCCTTTACACCACGTTGTTGTAATAATTTGCGGCCATGACATTTAAATACACTTTTAACCCCAGCACTTCCACCTCAAACCAAAATCCAAGGGTTCCAAGTCGTGCCTCCCTTCCCGCTACCCTTCGTCTCCTTAGCCTTTACACAGTGTGCTAGCAAGTATGGATTATGAAAAGGGTTTTCCGTGCAACTTTTACGAACCACGCTATGTAGACTCGTCCGAATCATCAAAAGCCATTTTCTCCAGCAGCGATCAGTGAACTCAACGGACTGGTTCGAATCGATGGGACTAGACTATTAGAACTGAGCCGATTTTTTAAGGGGATTGGTTCGCAAGGGCTGGGCTGGTCCCACGCCATGGGAACCTGTTCGAACCGTTGAGTTCCACCCGAATACAGAATCCGAACCGATCCAACCTCCGGCTTCTTGGCATCACCGCATCCGTTCATCAACCAGAGATGCAGTTGTGATCATTATTGCAGCTCCTTCATTCGACGCTGCCGATTTCACCCCCATATGTTCGAGTACTGGTGCATAATCGGATAGTAGACCCGGGAAAGGACCGCCATAATGCCTCGTGGTCAATATGCCTCAAGTATGAATAAATAGACGAATAAAGTTTCTAGATCTCCCGCGGCGTATTATTGCCCAAAAATTATGACCATATGGCATCCAACAAATCTTTTCCGTTGTCTCCATATTTCTAGCACCATAGACACCACATATATCCATATCTAAATCCGAGTGGTGGGAGTGCAGCCACAGAATTTTCAAAGCCTCCTACCTTGTATTATTTACAGCATCCTTCCCCACGAGACAGTGCCAGTTATTGAAGTTATTATAGAACAATCCCCTTCGGTCCCTCAAATTAAAAACTCATTCCATTCACATCTAACTAAGTACTCGGCTTAAACTCATCCACTTTCCATCTCGAAAAACATAAACGGAAGCTCCATCTGAACAAATACGGGGGGGATACTGAAACACCTATACTGAAAAAAAAAGGAAAAGGAAAAAAAAGAAGATAATCCTCTATTCAAGCATCAAAACCTTACACATAAAACTGCTCGTCCATTCCACACTTTTACAGAACCTTTACTCCAACACCGATAAATCCAACGGAACACTGTACCCATTCCCCCCACTCCTATACACCCGTTTCCCACCAATCCACGGCCGTGGCGCCGGAAAATTCGACTCCGGTTGGAACTTCCACCTAGAATCATCGATGACGATCCTACCCTTCCTTCTTGTCAGTGTGAAATTTGTCGGTGGTGAGGGGGGCGCTCGAGGAGTGTTTCTAGCTGGAGGAGGCGCTGGAGGAGGCGCTGGAGGGGGCGGGGTGTTTCTCCCCGGCGGCGGTGGAGGTGGCAGTGCGTGACCACCCGAGGCGGCACGTCTAGCTGCCATCATTGCTGCGATTCCCGCGGAGGCACCGTTTGTTGATGGTGGTGGAGGAGGTGGTGGGGGAATGTTGCGTGGTGGTGGCGGAGCAGGAGGGGTGGGAGATGGTGATTTCCGCATTGGCGGTGGGGGAGGACGGATTGCGGAGGAGGAAGAGGAAGGGGGAGGCGGCGGCGGTGGAGCACCAGGTCGTGGAGGAGCGCGGGATGGCGGGGGCTTGGGAATATTTGGGGTTGAACCTGAGGTGCGTAATGTGGGGATGCGGGGAGGAGCGTTTGGAACGGCACTGAAGGGTCTTGTCGGAGGAGTGGGTGCGCCGCGTGCGGGCGTGTCGCTGTCGGACATGTAGGATGATTCGCGGGATGCTGTTGTGGTCAGTTATCATGTTACAGTGATATTACGGAAATACGGTATATACCGCCAGTATCCACGCCGCCCTTAGTACTCCTCAACCGCGGCATGCCGCCCACAAATAGCCCTCCCAGCTGTGGCGCGGCAGGAATGCCTCCCCCTCCTCCTGATCCGCCAGTTTCACTATTGCTCCGTTGTCGATTCGCACCACTGTTGCTTCGGGCTCTTGCCGCTGCGGTAGGTACTGGCGGTGCACCCAGCGAAGGGAGCTTCCCCATTCCCATACCGCTTGCACTCCCGGCTTCTTTTCCGGCGACAATCGGTGCGCTGCGGTCACTGGTGACAGCTTTCTTCAACCGGATGCCTTTGGTAATGTCAGAATTCAGCGCGCCCTGACGACTGTTAGCTACAGTAACGGTCGGGAAGGGGGGAAAGCATACTCGGTTTGGAACTGCTCCAGGGGGAGGTCGAGCTGGGAGACCGCCAGGTGGTGGGGGTGGAGGTGGAGGCGGCGGACCTCCGCCGAAACCTGGAAGTGGGGGAGGTGGAGGTGGCGGGGCGGGCATGTTGGAGGTTGTGTTCTCGTTGGATTTGCTTGTGTATATGTTCCCTAGGTATCAGCTATGGGTGTGGTATGTACGGGTGTGGTTGTTTTGTGTTGTAAACGAGGAAAGAGGTCGAGCTATGGGAGGGAAGAAAGGAAGTGGAAGAGCTTGAGACGCGCATTTGCCTTCGTCATCCCTGTGGCTTAGCCTTGGTATAACTTGCGCCCTTCCACCACGCCACTTCAACCCCATCAGCTAGCGTGAGTTCGCGCGACAACTCCTCCTTTCCCCTCTACCTTACGCCGCGATGTCATCGCTCGGTCCCTTCGTCGGCAGTATGCCCCTCTCTCGTTCTTCCTTTCAAGTTCGCTCTGACATTCCTCAGAAACAGTAACTATCATAACATCGGACGGACGAACTCTAACCGGTCAGCTGTTAGGACACGACCAAACCACAAACCTGATCCTGTCATCGACGATCGAGCGCATCTTCTCGCCTCCTGATAGTGATGAGCCGAGTCAAGAGGTTGAGCATGGCCTGTACCTGATACGCGGTGACAACGTGGCTGTGTGCGGACTTGTGGATGAGGACATCGAGAATGGGATTGATTGGACGGCCGTGAAGGCGTATCCTTTGGGAAGCATGAAGCATTCGTGAGCAATGCATGAAAGGACCAGGGGTGAGAGAGGAACGAAAACGAGAATCTATGAAGTTCCATGTTGCTGGTGTTTGTTGGCTTTCTACTTGCGGATTTTCCATGGCGTTACTTTGAGTTTGTGGTCTGGCGGTGGTGAGGGGATGAATGTTGGCCGATATGCTAGTGATGGGTTCTACACAACACGCATCGTATTGTTGCCGTCACTCGAAGGAGAAAGGCAAACCCGTGTATACAGACAGACATTTGTTTGCATTCACTATTAGTACCTCTGCTAGCTGCAATCTAAGTACCCTCGCTCCTCTACTAAGTAATGGCATCTACGGCGCCCCCAAGATATACAATCCACCTCCATCGCCTCGTAAATCCAAAAGAACGACAAGATACACGGGTACATACGAGTCCCCCCCAAAAAAAAGAGTGACCGGACGTTGAACGAATGCAATTCCAAAACGCCCCAAAACCGTCGTTACATCAATGAATGGACGAGCATACATACAATGCTCTACATATGAACAAACATGAAAACAAAACTGAAAATGCGCGAACATAACAAGAACTCCGTGTAATCCCTTCCCCAAGATTTCCTAGAGCTGTACGGTAATGTAATATCGAAAAATGACAAATGCTAAAACGTAGATTGTATCAAACGGTATCAGAACGACGAGTTGACGAAAATCACTGTTGCTGCTGCTGCTGCTGCGCTCTTGAGCTGGAGCTATCCTTGAACAGACCCTGCTCTTCAAAATTCTCGATCAAGGCCCGTAGAGGCTCGACGTCACGTTGGTCCAGCATGTTGAAGGTCTGGTGTGTATCAGTACTGAATATTTCTCCAAAGTTTATACTCAGAATACGCACCCGAGAGAAATGGATGAAATGCACAAAGAGACTGTTGAAATGCGCCTCCAAGCTCATGTGCAAAATCTTGTCGAAGTGGGTGTGGTAGATGTGTGCAAACACCCTGAACATTTGCTTGTAGATACCCTTGCAAGTCTGTTCAAACACCTGAGGGAACCCTCCCTCCTTTCCAACCCACGTCTCTGTGGATGCTCCTCCTATAGCCCCCACCACTCCTACTCTACCGGTATTACCAGGCAACATGGCGGAAGGTGTCGCCGTGGTGGCCGTCGTGGTGCCACTGGCTTTGGTGGGGAATAAGGTCTCGTCGTTGATGCGGTTTGAGATCCATTGCAATACATATTCGATGTATGTTGGTGCAGGCAGACGCATCGGCTTCTTATTCGCATCGAGCCAGGTATAGTCGAGGCTAAGTAAGAAGTTAGCGTCTGCACCCCGATCCGTAAAGCACGCGATATGAGATGGATCTCGAACATACCCTGGACCAGCCGACATAGATGGACAATTCCTTGGTGTGCAAAATTCTTGGATAACCCCGTAGAACCGGTTCAGCATATCAAAGAACTCGAACACTGCTCAAAACCACACTCAGGTTAGCATTGTCACAATCTAGAGGAGTACATCGCCTCGCTACCGGACATACCATTGAGAGCCAACCACTCGCCCTGATCGACATACTTTGGTAGAACTACGATGGTCGAGAAACTTCCTTTCACCAATTGACTAGTAACAAAGGGTTTACAGAGAAACAGCGGCTTCGTGGCGACTCGTGTAGAACCAGGGGAATTTGGCAGGAGTCCGCCCGGTGGAGGTCCTCCTTGTCCTGCACCCCCGCCATTGAATCCAGAGCCGCCGCCGTTGCCGGGAGTCTGCTGTTGCGGAGAAGAGGGCTGCTTGTTTCCGGGTCTCCGGAACCGACTAAACATTGCGTTAATTGAATTCATGCTAGATTCGATGCTTTGCAGAAACGATGCAGGAGAAGGCGGAGGCTGAGAAAGGGGCGTTGCGGGAGAAGGGGCGGGAATGTCGATCAAGGAGGTACAAATAATGGGGAAGGGGGCGTGAAACCAACAACGGGAGGAGGAGACGGAAGCAATTACGAACCCAAAAAGGTGGGAAGCCATTTGGCTGGCGAGAAGATTCCTTTGTGGGACGGACTGAGTCGAGACACAAACAGCAACAGTATCTAGTAGCAGTTGTGACCCTAGTGACAAGACTGACTGTTCGATCGGCGGACGGGAACACGAGCCGTGACCGGGAAGAAAGTGAGGCGGCTGCTTGCGAATTCGACGGTGTTGCTTTGATGAACTCTGCAATTCGATAGAGGAGTAGAACTTCACGTCAACGCACGTCGTAGGAAAGAAGTCTGTCAGTTCAGTCGCTGGCCAGGTCAAGGAGTTGCTATCGTATCCGGCTAGACCAGCACGGCGGTTTGAGGTTGAGAGTGGGGCGAGACCATGAGACATGGCATGGGTAATTGGTGAAATGTGGCGATGGAGTGTGCTGTGGCGGTGCGTCTCAAAGAGCCTCACAACTCTTCGCTCACACTCATGCTAGGCGATATCGAGTGCTAACATCCAACATGTTGGAAATGGACAGCCCAACCTCCATCGCATTCGTTCGCAACAAACTCATTGTAGAAGTCACCAGTCTAAGCTGATAATTCGCCTTTTTTTTGAGGCAGCCAACATTACCATTACCACAATGGAGAGATTCATACTGAGACGAATCGTTGATCCGATGCACTCTACTTATCACTGAAAAGATCCTACTTTGTATCGTGTCGATTCAAACCCGCAATTACAGATCACACAACCGCCTGTTATTACTTGTATGCACTATGATCCTGTATTACCGCCAGCACCACCTTGACCTAACTCGCACTGAGAAGTCTTCACAGTCCTTCTGGGACCTCTTTAAACTTCCCCCCACAAGAACGAGAAAAGATCCAATATGTTTCAGAAAGCCGACTCAGCTAGACACATAAAACTAATTGACGCCGCCGCCGACCACCGACAATTGGCGGAGATGCATGACCGACTCGCCGAGGAAGATAAGCGCAGCCGCGTTTCTTCTGGAATCTCGGAGTACTTTCCGTCCTCCCTTCTGTTTAATGCGCGGATTACTGGGTCAATGCGGTGCACAAGGGCGGCACAGACTCTATTCTGAACGGGAGATCGGCCCATAACTATGTTGGAGGAGATGAGTTCATTTTCCCCACGAGATCACAGGCTGGTCGAGTGTCGTCGATATACTACTCTGCTTTAACAGTGGAGAGGTAGCTATCCTTCACGACAAACTGAGAGTATCTACTGTGGAAGAGTTGTAGCGGTGGGTCCACAAGGTGGCCGAATACTCTACTCGTCGCATTCCCAAGTCTATCATTGATTAGATGACTACGATAAGATTGGATTACATCCTTCTTGCTATCCCCTTTGCTGAGATCTTGCTTCACCAGCAGTGTGAAATCACCAGTGTATGAACTGAGTGCTCATAACTGATTTTAGCACTTGGTTTTGTGATTTAGTAGTAATTCAATTTTGATGTGTAGTTATTTTAGTTGTGATGTATAGTCATCATAAGTTTAATGTGTCATCAAGGGCGCTTATAATGGGACCGGAGACTTGAAAATCCGACGAGTAGAAATATTAAACTTACCAAAGGTTAATCCGTCGGAGAAATTCTTTGGGGAGTTAGGTATGATGGAGAAGGATTCATCCTATGCTGTAGTTAAGCACCATACATCAAAATATATCCATTCGTCCATGCATATTTCGTCAGCAAGTGATTCTAATGGAGGAGATTTATGCTCTGCGTGTTTGTATCCAAGAGAGGTAACTTTCGTGATCGATCCGGAAATCACCTGCAGCGAAAAAAAAAACGAAACTTGCAAGGTGCGTAAAAAGGGGCAGGAGAAAACGCACCGGCGAATAGCATCGAGAAGGAAGTAGAGGGAGCATCATGTCATCTCGTAATCACAATCTCGTGTTCAGAACTCTATGCGAACCGAGAGGAATCGGGACTCAAGCAGTTCTCTTTTATCGCCAAAAAGATAGCCTCTCGAGTGGCTTTGTAAGTTAGGTGGAAACCGGTAAAACGGAAGAAGACCATTGCGTGTCCTCTTCTAGCCAATGGAACACGGCTCCATCTCCCAAGAAGCAGGCTAAGTGGCTACAGCGACAAGGTTGTGCAGATGAACGGGCAGCTCTCTTGGACTTGCAACTAACCCGAGAAGTTCCAAGACTCCAAGAAGAAGACACGGTAACGATCCAGCTCAAAGCTAGTCCTGCTACTGCTGCTGATCCTCTCTTCTTTCCCATCCTTATCCTCTACAATTCACTTCCCTTCACTGTCGTCTATTCAATCACATCATCTTTATCTCATCGAATCACCTCTTATCCCTTACCTCCTCTAAAATCTGTTGAACGCGACAACCACCTCCGAACTCTACCAACCAACCACTGGTCCACCCACTAATCACCTCGACCGACATTCACAGAACCATCACACAGCGCGACCATTGTCTCTCTTTCCCCTGCTATTACCAACAGCCCCAACCAACTCGACTGGATCCGCTTCCTATCTCACCAACATCGGCGGTTGCCATTAAGGGGCTGAGCTCTGAGGTACTGCTAAACCTTATGTACTTCCACGTTATTATCCCTAACTGACCGCGCCAAAGCTCTTCTGCTGTCAGCTTCACTCTCTGTACTCTTCAACTCAAGTGTTTTTGTTCTCTTTCTTCTTGACGAATTCTTGAGCATCAGATCGGTGGCCCGGCTGAGGAATTAGTATGGCCATCATGGGTCCGATGCTGTCTTGGGCGGTATTCTTGTCCGTTATCGGGGCGGTCTACTACGTTAGCCAGCGTAAGACACCTTCACCGGGGGGAAAAAAGCATGTGCCGCTACAAGAAAAGCCAAAATCCGTCTTTGTGAGCACGTTGGGAAGTGGCACAGAAACTGGCGATGTCAAAAAGAAAACGAAGAAGAAGGCGAAGAAGAGCACTACTGTAGCGAAGGAGGTGGTCTCGACAGACGACGGTGGAAATAAGTCTGACGATGATGTCGCCGAGGAGGTGGATTTACGGGATGTTGCTAGGAGACTAAAGACGGGAGAAGGCGCAAAGTTAGGTGCTTCCCGCAAGGGTGGTAACCTTGCCCCGTCTCCTTACGCCGCTTCCCAGACCTCATCTGCCGGAGCCGATGGTGACATCGATGAAGAGGAGGCCGCTCCTCTCACCCAATCCGACTACCTTCCGAAGTCGAGCTCGACCGACCCTAGTGACATGCTCGAGGCTCCCACTGGTGGACCTGGTGTCCTTAGAATTGGTGCACCCACCCAGCTCCCCCGAGGACAAAAGAAGAAAGCCGTTGCTTCGACCCCCGAGGCCGGGGTCCATGCGAACAAGAACGCCAAGAAAAAGGAAAAGAAGAAGGCTGAAAGAGAGATTGAGCGAGCAGACCAACAAGCCAGGTTCGAGCAGCACCGAAAGGCCATGAGAGCCGAGGAGGCTGCCCAACAGAAAAGCAGGCCTAACCAGGTTGAATCACCCGCAGCTTCCACCTGGACCCAGGTTGGGGCCAAGAAGGCTCCCGCCGTTCCTGTCGCCCCGGCCCCCTCCGTTCCTGCAAGCTCCACCGCATTGCTCGACACCTTCACTCCTGACAGTGATAACGAGAAGATACAGCAGAGCACCACCCTCGGCGATTCCTGGGAATCCATCCCTCCCGGTGTCATGGTTCCCGAACCAGAGTGGAACCAAGTCAAGAAGAAGACTCGTGGCGCTAAGAAGGCAGAGGATACGGACGCAGGGAAGAGTAGTGATGAAGCCTCTAGACCAAAGCCCGTCCCCACTCCTGAACCCGTGAAGCAGCCGAAGGCACCCAAGCCTGTTCAAAAGAAGGTGTCGAATAACAACTTTGGTGTTTTGGACACTACAAGTGATGCTCGGACCGCCTCTGGCTCGGATTGGGCTGAGGTTGATAACGAAAATTGGGCTGTGCACCCTGAATCTTCGGATTACTAGATTCTGAAATTGGGCTCGCACCCAGAATCTTCGGATTAGGTTTCGGTTTTTTCTTTTGTGTCGGCCCGGTGGCGTATTTTCTCTTCTTTACTTTAGCGTGTTTTGTGTTTCTTTCTGACTCATGTCACTACAAAAATCGTCTGGGTTTTGGTCTGGTTGTAACATCGACAACTTTTCAATACACGGTATGGTAGGCGGCGGTTTGGGAGAGATAGGTGGGTTGGTGGGTGGGGGTGTAATGACAAGACGGGAACTGTACCAAATCTTTTTTTGAAATGTTGTTTTATGTTGTGCTCCTTCCTTCTAGCTGATTTTTCTCTCTAATCCCTCGACTCCGATTATTCTTCTGCCAGTGATTTTTGTATGTGTATTGTTGGTTGGTCTGATTAACGACTTCGTTTGGTAAGGGGGAAATAGGACAAAATAAAAGGTTGAGATGTCTACTTAAAGTATACCATGTGAAGTGTTGTGCTTGCTTTCTCCTTTCTGATGTAATTGGGATGAGAACTTGGTAAGCAACAGGCTGTTTCTTCCACCATCGTATCCGCCTGAGCTGACAACAAACAGCACGCAAACCTCACCACAACCAACATCACCACCACATCACATGCTCCAGCTTTCAATGGTGCCGCCGTCCCGCCGAGGTAAACCTTAAAGTTCCAGATTACAATTTGGTCGACATAACACGACTTAGGAATGTCGAACAACTTAGGAATGTAGAATGCGGCATGAATGGTATTTGTGGATTCGGATTATCGAAGAGGGGATCTTTAGCAACATGGATTCGTCTGCTATAATTACCACCCCATGTCGGACGCCAGAAACCGTTTTCCCACTAAAGATCTCGGGTCGATCAGGCAAAGCCTGCAAGGAACGTCTGTTCGTTTGACGTCGTCTCAGCTAGAGGGGTTGGAGTCGGAACTACGAGATTGCGGGAGATGTTGGAGGACTAGGAAAAGTGGCGAACCACCAAAGGAGAGACAAGCAATCAGGATACTGTGGGAAGGGAAGGAAAGAAACCGGCGGTGAATCCTACCACAACTCCATCGCCATATCGAGAATCACGGTCAATGTGCAGTACACCCATGTGGGGAATACACTGAGGATGTCTGATTCATTGCTCTGCATTTTCCACGGTTAGGTCAGACAAAAGTAATGTTCTGGCTACGAGATAGAGGATGAGGACTCGACCTCAGATGGCCTGCCGAGAATATGCGATTCATCAAGAATACACTGTCGTTCAAGCTTCTTCTAGTACCAAATTAGAATTTTTGGCTATATATGTCCTGTCGGCAACATTCTGTCCTTACATGGTTTGTTGGCACTGATATCCTACACTACAGCTGACACAAGCTTTGCTCAGTGCGAGCCCCTTAGCTAATTAGCGCACTCCGACATGGAGATAATTCCTTAATCCCCGAGTGATTTCTCTGTATTACGGCAAGAAAATTACCATTTCAGACACAAAATCGGATATAAGGTTTCACTATCGGATAAGATATCGCGAGTGAGGGTCTGTGAAAGTCTAGTATCCACTAGCACGGACCACTTTCGGGTCCGGCCCGCGGGATTGTATCTATATCGCCACTTGGCATCCTTACTAGAAGGTAGACTTTCCTTCTTCTCAGCCCTGATTATATTTAACTGATTCTCGCGGTCGGCCTCCATCTAGTTTGCCCGAGCTTCGATGATCATGACATGCGGAACTTGGTTCCGCGCCGATTCCGCAAAGAGCCAATCCCGCAATGACGCATTTTTCTTCCCTCTATTCCTTTGGAATATCGAATGGGCTTGAAGGGGGTGTGAATATAAGTAAGGATTGAATACAGAATGTGCTGGTAGATGGCTACAGCAACACATCTTAATATATATGTTCCGTACGATTGATGAATCTGCCGGTTCGCGAACTGATAAAGGCCGGTTCGCGCAAATTTTGCCCTGTTCACAAACCTCTTGTCCAGTTTGCGAACTGCAGAAAAGTTCACGAACTGGCCATTTTTAGCGAACCTAACACATGTTTCTGGCGAATTTTTCTCTAAATGTGCTCCCATTCCCAGATCTTGTCACTCATAAGTATTGAAAATGGTAGTAAGCACTGTGAGAAAGTTTAAAAGTGATACCATTTCCTTTGTCTATTAGTCTCTCTACATAAGACTAAATTGATCACCTCCAATTCACCAGGCAATACTGAGGGCGGACGAGCAGATTTCCAACACCAAGTTCACTTTTAACTAGGGTAGACAAAAGTTTGAGTGCAGCAGAACTTGCATTCGCCAGCACCTCTGATGGTATGAGTATGGATTAACTCTGATTCAGTTCGCCTTATACCTTAATGAGTTCATCTATTGGCCATCCGGTTTGCAAACTTTCCACAAGTTCGCGAATGGGCCTAAGTTTGCGAACTAGCCTAGTTCGTCAGTCGTACGGAACATATATCTTTAACTACACCCACACAACTCGCAACTCCAAGCAACCCAGGTGTGTATATGCTCGTGGTTTTCTCCTACTTGATGAAATCTCATGGACTGATGATCTCTACAAAAAACAGCAGCAGAGTACGGTACAAATTATCAGACAGCTATGTCCGACTCTCCAATCCGCACTATCGACGAACTTGTCCGCACACGAGCCGTAATGCATGCGAACACTCCGGTTCTATCGTATCCTAGCGATGGTCTCAATTCGATGACCCAACGAGCTACGAAAAGATACTGCAAAATCTTGCCCAAATTATGGAGGACGTCAGACGAGCCTCATTTGGTTGTTGCGGTTTTGGGCCTCACAAATATCGAATATATTGTCACGTATCCTGCTCTCCATAACTTGCTTGTTCCTTTCAGCGAGACTTGCCGTTCCTGCGTATCTCCATCTGCTGGAAAAGACGGAATGTTCAGTGGTTCTTGTGCAGCCTGGGTATCAAAAGATTATGGAACAGACCCGAGGACTCAAGCACGGTACTTTGGATATCCTGCCCATGGTTCACGCTTCCTACATTACAACCTCACAACCAGAATATTCGGAGCCCCTCCAACTAGGGATTGATCCTGTGAAGGAGACAGACAAGATTGGTTGGATAATACACTCGAGTGGAAGCGTATGTATCAGGAGCCATGGGATACAGTCTAATATATGCTAACTTTTTGTAGACAGGATTTCCGAAACCGGTTGGCCAAACCCACCGTTCATCTCTGACGGCTGCCATGGCAATGAATGACACATTTCGAGAATTTGTGACTCTGCCTTTATTTCACTCTTATAGTCTCTCCACCTTGATCAATAGTCTGATCGTTGGCCGAAAAGTTTCGTTTTACAACAGGGACCTCTCTGTTACCGGACCAAACGTTCTTAAAGCCATCGAAGTCACTGCGTCGGAAGTGCTTTTCACTGTGCCTTATGTTGTAAAACTCCTTGCAGAAACCGAAGGCGCTATCGCAAAACTTAGGGAGTTGAGAGCAATCGTGTTCGGAGGTGCCAGTTGCCCTGAGAGTATTGCGCTAGCGAAGGTGTGAAATTGGGGAATTATTACGGAAGTACTGAAGTCGGACTTTTTGGGATACTCAACGGAACATTGGAACTGGCTTCAGGTCCTTCCTAGTGCGGTGCCTTACGCACGATGGGAGCCTAAAGGCGACAATCTCTATCAACTTGTCGTTCTTCCAGGTTGGGGAGCATTGGTCGCCGTTATTATCAAGAGCCCGGGCACGGAATTCCCGAGGACCGACAAAGGAACAGCGTAAGCTACCCTGGGTTTCTTAGTGAAGATTATTCGGCTTATTGATACGTTTCAGGATCCGCACCGCCTTTCTCAGAACCTTTGACGACGATATTCAGTCATACTACGACAGCATCGAGCGCAATGACACCCAGTCAGGCAAAGACCTCTCTGAAGCTGAGATCCGCCAGCTTGTTTGTAAGACTGTATTAGACGCTCTCCTGATGGAAGACGACAACATTCTTAAAAATGACATGGATTTCTTTTCTCTGAAATTAGACTCCTTGATAGCAATCAACATCCACAGAAAGCTATTGCAGGAAATCAATACGGACGGCAAAAACCTGAGTTCCAACATCGTATTCGAGAAGCCTAACGTAGACACTCTTGCACACTATTTGTCCAGCCTGAATACTGGTACCATGGAGAAGGAGAGCTTGGCCGAGGAGGTCATGCAGACTTTGGTCGAAAAATACTCTACATTCAGGACTCATATCCCCGGAAATTTCGTAGTTGACGGGGAATACGTTATACTCACCAGAGGAACTGGATCTCTGGGGGCTTATGTTCTATTCACACTCGCTCAACGTCCTACCGTACATAAGGTCTATTGTTTTGTCCGAGCCAGCAACCCCGAAGCCGGCTCCCAACGTGTTCTTGGCACACTCCAAAAAAACCCACCTCCTCGACCACCTTACAGAGCAACAAAAGGACAAGATCATTGCTCTCCCTGCGGACTTGAGCCAAGAATCCTTTGGCCTTCCCACACAGACCATTGGCCAGATTATCCGCGAGGTCACTACCATTATCCACGGTGCATGGAGCGTCAACTTCACCAGTTTCGAGCAGCAACACATCCGAGGTTCCTGGAATCTTATCAACTTCTGCCTTCCTCCCCACATGCCAATATCCCCACCTTCAACTTCATCTCCTCCATCAGCACAGCAATATCAATAGGCACCCTCCACCATCCCAGAAGTTCTTCCAAAATTATCCGAAGCAATTCCAATGGGATACGCACAAGCTAAACTGGTGACGGAACATATCTGTCAAGACGCAGCCGCAAAAGCCGGCATCGCTGCACACATCCTCCGCGTCGGCCAGATCGTCGGCGATACACACTTCGGCATGTGGAACGCAACGGAAGCAGTTCCTCTTACTATCCAGTCCGCAACCACAATTGGCGCCCTTCCGATGATCTCAAACGGTGACGAGGATGTCTCATGGATCCCTGTTGACACCACCGCTAATACCGTCGTTGATCTCTCGCTGCTCGACAAGATGCAGAATGGATATAGGCCGGCGCATAACGCGGTCTTTCACGTCTGTCATCCCAGTGTTCTGCGTTGGAACCGCGACGTTCTTCCTGCGCTCAAGAATGCGGGATTGGAATTCGAGGCTGTGGATCAGCATGAGTGGGTGAAACGCCTTGAAGTGTCGGAGCATGATGGAGAGAAGAATCCTCCGATCAAGTTACTAGATTTCTTTAGGAAGAAGTATGGAAGAGATAAAGCAGCTTCAGAGCCTTATTTTGAGACGAAGGAAAGCTGTAGGTTTTCGCCGAGCTTGAGGAATGCGAAGGAGGTTGATGCGGTGCTTATTGGACGCTTTTTAAGGTACTGGAAGGAGGAGTGCTGGTGATTAATTAGACTGGTGTCATTGGTGGTTTCTGCGTTTCCTTTGAGTTGTTGGTGAATTTTGCCTGGTCTTGAGGGCATCTATAGAGTAGAGTATAGACAATGGTTTTTACCGTATTGTACTGTACAGAATAAAAGACTGGAATCACAAAAGCAAGACACAGTAATTAGGTACCCCAACAGGCTTTGAACCCGCAGGTGGCGTTTATACCACCGTGATGTTTAGAACGTTGGGAGGTTTTGAACCATGCATATGGTGTTTGTAACTCTGACTGAGCCAAGTGGCCAGACGATGATTTCTACCATCTTGTATAAGACTTAATATGGGTTTCTGAGAACACGAACGGGTTTTAAACCCATCATCTGGCGTTTTGTGCATCATGGGGTTTCAAACCCCGACGTTTAGAGCGATGCAAGGTTTTAAACACCCTGGGAATGGTGTTGAGCCAAGCAATCAGTTGTATATGCAATTATTTCCAACATTTTATACAAGACCTATGATGGATTTCTGAGGGAAAAATATGAGCGGGCTTTGTGCCTTGAGGTTTCGAATCACAACGTTGGGTTTGAACCCATGAAAATGGTGTTTATATCATCAACTGAACCAAGCTCAGTTCTTGTGTATGCGCTTGTTTCCACCTATTTTATACGAGACGTAATCTGGAATCTTGAGAAAAAAGATGAACGGGTTTTTAAACCTGGGGTTTGTGCTTCGAGCGTCATGAGGCCCGAGATTCGAACCTCGGTGTTTATAGCACTAATGTTTGCAGCATAAATGATTAGGTCTTGTATATGCCCCGTAAAGAGATGTCCTCATACAATCATCCCTAGTGGTGTATTGGGTTACTGCGATTTCGTTGTGTTATTAGGAGTCTTAAGACGGTTGAGTAATTGCTGTAACTTTGGAGGCAGTGGGAAGCTAGTTGGCCTCAGGATTCTCATGTTCGAAGGTCCACCTATATTGCTGGGTGCTGGGTAACATTGCGAGAATCACTGGCCACATTGAGAGAAGCAGCGATGTGTGGCCAAAACACCACATGTCCACTTCGGTACGTATATGGGTGTCGGGAAGTGGACCTACATCCTGTGTGGTACGGAAACCTGGGAAAGTCGACGTAAGGAGTAACTAGATGTAGTTGCAGAACCGCTCGACAAGTGGGGAGTCGAAACGAAAGAACCGATCGTGGGGAATTGATGCATAATTGTCTCTGATCGTGGTCGCTTCCCGTGTTATGTTGGTGGTGGTTGCTAGCACAAAGAGGCGGAGTTAGCCGGAAGCAAAGAATTTCCTCCGGTGTAACATGGGGAACTCGAAGGAATTGGTGGTGTTATTTTCGTAGAGTGCAGATGAAGTCTATTAAACTATCTAAGAGCAGACTCTATGCCTTTATACACATGGAGAATCTTGAAGGTTCTGCGGAGGTCCCTCAGAGATGGCAAGTGCTAAGGTTGATGGAGTGTCGAGTGGCGAGTAAGCAATTGTGTATGAGTCTACTTGGCAACTCCAGTACCTCATTCTAGTCCTTACAGTAACAGGTAGTAATGGTGGTGGAAGTGATTGTGGTGGTGTTGCCAGGGTATTGCGGCTCCGCTCACGTTCGACAACTTTCCTTTCTCTAACGGCATATTACCCAAATCGGAATTGACGTCATCAGCGCTTTCCGTAGTCTGTTTCGACGCTTTTTAATCCGCACGTGGAAGAAGCGGATTCAGAAAGCGGCTGACAGACTACGTTTTTCGCGCCCCTCAGCTTCGACGGCCAGCATACCGCCTACTGTACCGAAGTATTGTTGCCGGGCTTTCTCGCTCGCAAGCCCAGACCTGCACAAGATGGTCGCAGGGGTTCCAAGTTCCAACACGCCAATTCAACCGCCTCTGGTACTGGCGCCTTCATTAGCGGCATGACAACCGCGACGGTACCTCATGCGTTATCTGCGAAACGGCGCCCTCGACCATTGCCACATCGTCCCGCAAGGAAATCCACAAATTTGGGCGCTCTTAAAACAGCAAGGAAAAGTCCCGCTAGAAGCAAAAAGCGTACAACATGAGTGTCGCAATGAGTTGTTGATGTTTAAAATTTGTCATTATGGATTCGATAATCTGCAGTTTTATGTGCAATTTGTTCCGGAGGTAAACTCACCTGCCCCTCGGGTACGGCGGATTAAACAGCTGAATGCTTGCTCAAGCGCCAGGATTATGTCTTCGTTAATCCCTTGCAATACCAAGAGTATACGTACCTTCATGATCGCCGGCTTCGCCTTGATACGACGAATCCGCGTTCCCCGCTACCGTACTTGTTTTACTGGCACGAAGGCGTCCATAGAGTAAACTACCCGGACATTCATGCGGTTATCACAACAGCTCCAACGAAACAACCGTCTTTGGGAACAAGAACCGCGTCCTACACCGCGCGGAAGGGGTGCCAACAAAGAGGATAAAAGGGGATGAAGGGTAGCTGTAGGGGTTCCCCACCACCTAGCTAGCCGGCTCGCCCAGAGGCGGAGGGGAGAATGGGTTCTATCATACTCTAATTAGAGTGAATAAAGTAGATTAAAACAAAACAAAACAAAGAGGATAAATCTATATACACACCACCTGGCGCACCTCCAGAGTTATCGCCACCCACACTATCCAGGATAACCCCAATAAACACAAACAAACCCGGAACTGAGCCTTGCACCCCTACCGTCGACGACCGACCATTTGACTGACGCTCATTCTGATCTCGCTAATTGCGGCGACGGCTACTGGAACCTTACCCGTTTGCGTGAAGAACCCATTCCCACTACCTCCCAGTACGACCTGCCACCCACCCACCTTCCGTATCCCGCACACCAATACCCAGAGTATCATGCTCTGGAGGGAGGAACATGCAGCTGGAAGCGGAAAAGAGTGACAACGTTCTTTCAAATACTGGCCGGGAATGGCTGACTACAGTGTTGTCGCGGTGGGCCGTTGCAAAGCTTACTGCGTATAGGCACTCAGAATAATGGTCAACAGTTTGCGCGCTTTGCATTGTATTTTTGAAAAGGTCATCGTTCGTGTTACGAGAGGGAAGGGAGAACCATGTGCGTATATGTTCCGACCAATTGACGAACTCTGCCCGTTCGCGAACTGGCTGGACCAGTTTGCGAACTTTGTCCGGTTCGCGAACTAGAAATCCAGTATGCAACCTCACAAAAATACTAGGTACCAGTGAATATTTAATCCTGCAAAGTCAGTCTAGGAATGGTATTTTTTCTTGTTGGAAATCTGCTCAACACCACAGTGCCCAAATAGATAGTTCAAGTGCACAGTAGATAATAAGAATAGTATTGATTCTGGACTTCACGCATAGTGCCTACTATCTATTTCTAATGCTCTTTCTTGTACAAATGTACACTTGCAGGCTAAAATCAAGAGTCATGCCATATAGAAGCACAAAGATGACTGTGTGAAGTTATATAATGCACAGTGGTGGTGACTTGATAAGGGCTCGGCTGTGGCTTCATGCTAGATTCAAGGATGCTCGAAGAGTTGAACTTGAAATTCACAGGCCAGGAGGTTGTTGAACTAGCCAACATGTTTACTCATAACTTGTGACAACTTGGGTTCGCATAAATTGGCCAGTTCGCGAGCCTCTTGTCCAGTTTGCGAATGGGACAAAATATCGCGAACCGGTCACACCAGTTCGCGAACTGGTGGGTTCGCCAATGGGTCGGAACATATATAGACTATTAGTGAAGATAGGTGAAGGTATTACCCCGGGAGTCTCTGATTCTTAAACGATGCTTACTGCTGCGTTCCATTCTGCTAGTATTGATATTTGTCAAGTAAATAAATGTCATCATTTCGCTTGTTTGCAGTATACTTATATGACATATCAGGTTGTCGTGCCTCCAATAAATGGCGTGGTGCTACATGTCTGTGAAAACTGACTGGATCACAAAATTCAAATTCAATGCATGGGCATTGAAATAATCCATTTTTACACTGCCAGTAAATTCCCACGACTGTTTTGTCACTGCAAGTAATTATGATTGAATTCAGATGGTATTGTTGACAGTGAACATTGATATTGCCTACAACAGGTATATCACACAAAGGGCATCTGACACCAGGGGCAGTCATGATAATGATAGAATGATATTAAAACATTGATGGGTTAATAATGAGCAGACTTGGGGTGTGGAAAGGGCAGGATGTTGAATTTTTTTAACCTACTTCAAACAAAGTACCTTTTTTTTTGTTTTATTCATACTGTATTCACTCTAACTAGAGTATGACAGAGCCTAAAAAGACACCTCCGCCTCCGGGCGAGCCGGCTAGATGGCGGAGCTCCCACCCGCTACCCTTCGTCCCCATAAAAAAACAAAGTGCCTTGGTAGCTATAGAGGATGAATCAATCTTCAACAGTCGTATTTAAAATCCAATCGCAGTTACTCAATAAAGGATTTTCATATATACACAGTTCGCCAGGAGTTCCTCACGTACCTTCAAGCTGAGAGTAATATAGCAACAACAAAGACTTCCAAGTCGTTCAGTACTGAGGAAAAGACGAGCTGGTTCGCACCCGGCGTTTATCGCGCCCTGTCCCAATGTTTACTGCACTCGGTGTGGTTTTGCAATATCATGAGGTTTCGGACCTGGTGTTTCCAGCACCAGCTGAGCCAAACGATTGGTTCTTGTAAATGTAGTGATTCCCATAATCTTGTTATGATAAATCTAGGGTCTCGGGAGACAAAAGAGTGTGTAGATTTTGAGCCAGTGGACTGGCATTTGTAGCACTAACCGTGGTGTTTGTGGCGCCTTTTTGGCGTTTATACTGCCATGAAGTTTCGAACCTCAGTGTGGGGGCCTAGTGCTAAGGTTTCAAATCCAGCCAACTGAGTCAAGAAATTAGATCTTGTATATCAAATGATCTCCGCCATTGTGTACAGGCTTAACTTGAGATTTCACTCGTAAATTAGACAAGAAATCGGAACGAGAGAAATGTAGGATATCTTAAGAGGTAAAATAGTGAGTTCCGCAAGTTCTAAGCCTGCAGTCTGGCGTTTGTAACACCAACCCTGATATTTACCGCACTCTGTAGGGGGTGTCTGGTGTTTACAGCACTCGCTAAGGGTGTTTTCAGAATAGGGTTCAAACCTTGTGTTAAGCTGTGGTGTTTGGAGCAGTAACTGAGCTGAGTCAACCGACTAGTTGTATAGGAAACGGTTTCCACCATCTTGTGCAGGACGTAGGCTGGAATCTGTGAAGAACAAAGCTGAGTGGGTTTAAACTCGTGGTTTACATTTAAAAGAATATCAGAACATGTAGATAACAACCACAACAGTTTCCCTATTATAACTTCTAGCAATAAACTCCCTGCAGTGTCTCATGTCCACCATGTTGTGAATATGATTTCACTTAGTAGAACCGATGAATGTCTAGTTAAATCGACGTTTAGCTCAGAAAATATTGTACGCTGATTGAATTTATGTACCTTGAGGTTCCTCTCTAGAAGAGAAATAATATTTATGTGAACTTCGTTCTTGTATTGGAGGTTGTCTAAGCTCTTTGTGATAGTCTCGTCGGGGAGACGCATGCCATTAATACAACGCTGTACGGCAAGACCATAATCCTCTTGCTCGGTTTTGAACACTTCGCCAATGCGTTGGTTGGCGGTAATATATTCGGGATTGTCACATAGCTGGTCAGGGTGTGTTTCGATCACAGGAGAGATTCTGTCTTGATCTTCTTGACTCCAAGAAAGGTCTCGAAGGTCCTCAATGCAAGATTGAAGGGAAAGCTCGATCAGAACGATACCAAGCGAGAATAGGTTCTTGTCATAGTCTGCGACGGGTGACTTATTGGTATTGAATGAAGTTGATCCTTGATTTGACCCAAACGTCCGACAAACAAAAGGCTTATCGAGAATTGGTTCCCAAACTAAGGCTTTCCCGCCCCGAACCAACTCACGCTCGACAGCTTTCCGGAGCACGAAGATGTCTCGCTTCCCCCAACTCCCATCTGGCCCACCTAACCATTCAGTAGTATGGAGCTGCATCATGGACGAGGCTAATTTCACTCCTAGCTGTAGCCGGTCCCCTTTATCTCTGAGAATTCCTTGCTTGAGTAAAGTCTCAAGCGATACTGCCTCCATCTTGTTGAGAAATAATTTGGTTGCTTCACTCGGACATAGAAACTGCCACATTCTATCACCCTCTCCAAGTATTGTCCCCAATGGGTGATTTGAAGACTGACTTGCTTGCGATTCGGTAATGGCTAAGCATAGGTTCTCAATTACGGGTGAGTGGACGGAGGATAGTTGCGCCTCGGAACTTCTATTACTCGGAGGGGTTTTGAATCTCAGTTTTTTCGTCGAGCTGACAAGAAAGCATCGATGTTAGTGGTAAGGCTGATTGGGGTATTAGGGGGCTCTCACTCCATTTTATTATTGGTCGCCACTGGTGAGGTATCTTGGGCTTTGTTTTTCCGGAACAAAGAAATGACTTTGGCTCTCTTTCCGCTTTTAATCGAAGCAATAGTTGCAATGTTGGCTTGCGATAATTGTTGGTTTGTGGCTTCAGCGGGTTCATTTTGCTCTTGGGAGGCGGCCTCGATTGGTTTAAATTCCATTTCCCGCCAGCGCTGCGACTTGGAAGTGATATCAAACGAAAAAAACACGTTAAATCTCACGGCTTGTGGTTTCCCAGTCATGTGCACCGGGATACTGGTAAGTTGTAAGTTTGCATTATGGACGGCCAAGCATTTGCAGAGACGGGTTCTTTGAAACCTATCATGAAAGATGGAATGGAGGCTGACTGCGTGTTCCCGAATGCGAAGATAATTCTTCGCAATTGCGACTCGCCGAGATAGTCTCCGGATAGAGGTTGGTAACTGTGATACAAGTCGTTCAAGACGGCTGTTGATTCTCGATATTTCCTTCACCGGTTCATCCTTTTCGAGAACGAGCTTGATTTGTTTCCATTGCTTTCTTAGGGCAGCTTTGTCGAGTGATTCGGGCTTTCGAGAGCAAAAATTAATCTAAATCTCTCAAGGCAGGCTGCAATAGATACCTTCATATTTTCGTCGAGTCCAAGCTTGATTCTTAGCTCCTCCAGGGTAGAACTTAGATGGTTCACCGCGTCGACAAAAACATGTGCATTCTCCGCTCCCCAACACGCCTCAAGATCGAGCATGAATTGATCGCCCCAGCCATTACCGGCCATCAATTCAGTCACTTCGGATGGCGAGAAAATCCCATCGAGAACGTTCGTGCAGGTGTTGTGGAACAAAACACTTTCTGCTTTCAGCTCCCTAATTAGACACCTCAAGCCCAGTTTCCAGTGCCACAAATCCTTAATCTTTCGAGACCCATCAAGATAGATACTCAGACCCTTGACTACTAGCGGAAATACCGCCAATGCTAGTCCCGCTGCTGTGGCCATTGTAGCAATTCGACGCCGATGAGGAGCTGCTTCTCCGAAGTTCGATTGCGACGTAGATCTCCACACGCAGCTGGCTGCGGGGTCCTGCGGCTTACCCCGCATCAGCTACGAGTGTCATTTGTGCTATTGGCCGAAAATAATCATAGTGGTGGTGGCGAAGTGTGCCTACTGTCTGTGTAACTCAGCTGCATCACGATATGCATGATTGATGCCACAGCCTTATAATTATTATTCTACACCCCTCTTCTCGCACCTGCTCTTACACTAGTAACTCATTTATCATGATTCATAAATTTGGTCACCAGTCAGAGAAATCCATTGCCTCGTTGCATCACAGTTGTCAGCTTTCCTTCGGGCAACTATTCCAGCTGCTAGGCGACGATGGGATTCCACAAAGTCTCCAAAACGATATAGGGAGATACCGTGTTTGGGCAGAAAACTCTGGGGCACATCGGATCAGCAGAGTATCTTTGGATCATCGACTTCGAGAAGCGTCGGATATGAAGCAAATGGTTATTGAACTTCTTGGGGACCTTGATCAAGTAATAAACGAAGGTACCTCTCGATGCATAGTGTTGTCTTGGTATTTGTGGAACTGACGCGAACTCAGCTATCGCGATTGTATCTGGAGAAACATCTCTTGATACACAATCTTTACACTCCTCGGATTTCTCGGATTCTTCATCGGAGAGCGAGTCCGATCCAGTAGTATTCAAGCCAACTAACGACCTAGAGAGATGCGTGTTAGAGCTCAATCACATCATTACTTGCCTCTACAAGTTCTCAATCGCTATTCGAAACCCTGCCCCCAGCGACAAGCTTCGCAAATGCTCGAAAATTGATGTCTCCCACTTCGAATATTTTGATCAGCAACATGTGAGAGAAAAGTTCCCCGAAGCCGCTGAATTTTTGATAGAGCGTTTGGGCAGAGCAAATACCAGACGTCGACAACTTCTGAAGTACCATGAGAAACATCATGAAAAAATTGCAGCACGTTATGATCCTCCATCACTTAATGCGTCTGTCGCAGAGAGAGAGGAAATGATATTACCACTGGAAGCAGTAATCGGTGATGAAGATGGACAGGGCGAGGTTACGGCACCTAACCAATGTGCAGCTAGAAGAAACGAGACTTTTGATACTTCCATAATAGTTCCTAATACTATCGCTGCCTCAATTACTATAACCGATACTACTGTCTCGACGGCTTATTTTCAAGGAGAACGGGATACCACAGATTTACGCTCCGACGCGGATTACTCACAAACTTCTTATGGCCCGTCTGAAGCTGGAGACCCTGAGGTTCTTCGTGTGCCGCCTCCTCCAAACCAGGAAAGTGCGTACAACTACGAGCCGTTTCAATGTCCCTACTGTTATTCAATGATAACTGTTGTGGGAGAGACTTCTTGGGTGTAAGTAGAGGCTGCATACCATCACCCCTACGCCACTAGTTTTGAGGCTCGATTTAGAACAGGTGACCGAGAGAGAAACCACGGGATTCTGTTTGTAGATGTTCTCAGAAGGTACTAATTGTTATTCACAGGAGACACGTTTTCGGAGATATCAGGCCATATGTCTGTACATTCAAAGACTGCCCAAAGCAAAACCATTTATTCGACAGCCGACATGAGTGGTTTGAACATGAACAGGAGCTCCACCGAAAAGAGTGGTATTGTAATTCTTGCGGCAAGATTTTTACTTCTAGCACAGATTTCGGAGAACACTTAAGAAAATCACACCCAGGATTGCAGACTGCCATGGACAGGTGCGAGCGGACGATACAATCGGAGCAGCCATGCCCCTTATGTCCCGCCAGTTGCCTTCCTGGACGCCTCCAGAAACATCTGGCACGACACATGCAACAGACTGCGTTATTTGTTCCAAGACCATGCGAGGATGAAGTTGGCGATTCGGATTCCAATGGAGCACAAGCCGATGATTCAGACAGTGAAACCCGAGAGTTGGGGGTAGAGGATGAACTAGATTTCGATTCAAACTCCTCAGAAACCTCAAGAAATAGCCCTGAGGGTAGTGGGGGTCAAGAAATTGATGTGGAACTGTTGGAGGGTATAAACGCTAATGAGCGAGTCAAGGAAGGCAGAAGCAGAAATGATGCGTTCCCCGCTACGGAAGGTGAATCAACGAAGTCGTTTATCCGAAAGTGGCTCACAAAGAGACTGGTATGAGTGCCTCTTTCGACATTTCCTCTTCGCTCTAACTTAGTTGTATCTCTTGGTGCTGATTATGTTCTACATGGAAGACTATCCCTGGCCAGTCAGGAAATCAAGAAGATCTATGGGAGATAGAAAACCTCGCATCGTCATTTTATAACAAAAAGCAGTGGAGCAAAGCCGGGAAGCTGTATTCTCAACTGTTCGAGAAGAGAAGGAAACTCCTGGGCGAAGAACATCCGGATACCTTGGAGAGCATGTACAATGTCGCATCAACCTTTCATGAACAGGGGCGACTGAACGAAGCCGCAGAGTTGAAGCTGCAAGTGTTGGAGAAAAGAAAGAGAGTGCTTGGTGAAGACCATCCAGATACCTTACAGGCCATACACAACCTCGTATCCACATTTAATGCACAGGGGCGGACGAAAGAAGCCGAGGAGCTGCTGCGGCAAGTGTTGGAGAAGAGTAAGAGAACACTTGGTGAAGATCATCCGGATACGTTGATGAACATGCAGAATCTCGCATCGAAATTTCTTGCACAGGGGCGGTCGAGAGAAGCTGAGGGGCTGGTATGGCAAGCGCTGGAGAAGAGAAAGAGAATACTTGGTGATGACCATCCGGATACGTTGACGAGCATGCAGAATCTCGCAATGACCTTTCATGAACAGGGGCGGTTAGGCGAAGCCGAGGAGCTGTATGTGAAAGTGATGGAGAAAAGAAAGAAAGTGCTTGGTGATGATCATCCAGATACCTTGAAGACCATGCAGAATCTCGCAATGGTATTTCATGAACAGGAGCGGTTGGGCGAAGCTGAGGAGCTGCAAGTGCAAGTATTGGAGAAGAGAAAGAGAATTCTTGGTGAAGAGCATCTGGATACCTTATACAGCATGAATGAACTCGCAACGACATTTTATGTACAAGGGCGGTTGAGCGAAGATGAAGAACTGAGTGTTCAAGTATTGGAGAAGAGGAAGAGACTGCTTGGCAAAGAGCACCCGCACACTCTACTGAGCATGCACAACCTTGCAATCACAGCCAATTCGATGGGTCAGATCGATGAATCCATAACTACAATGAAAGAAGTTGTAGCCCTTCGTAGTCGCATATTGGGAACAGACCATCCACACACCAAAGATTCAGTCGCAGCATTGGCGGCGTGGGTGGGCGGAAAGTCGTCAGTGCAATTTCTTCCGAGGTACGAACATGATAAGACTGCCGACAAACCCAGGTGATGCTAATGAATTTGTCTTCCTGCAGGGCGTGAGCGAAGATTACTGGGTCATTACTATCCCGGAACTACTTACAGATGTGCGATCCCTCTCTTTCGCTTGCCTCACTGATAGTGATGAATAACCACAAATTGACTCTGGAGCATCTACTGACGAGGACCACTTTAGGATGATATTTTGAAACTTCAGAACGACTTCAGAACTTATTGACCTAGACGATGCCGCCCAATATCACAGATGAAGGCAAAGTGCCCCGTGACTTTTAAACCCTTTCGTCTTTACCGGGAATCAGAATTCAAGCAGCGAGCGAGAGAGGCGTGTTATGGCGAAATTTTCCATTGGGTTGTGCTTAGCTTCGTTTTATAGATAATTATGTAAACGTTTATTTGAATGAAAGCGAGTCAGGGAAATCGAAACGGGTTTGAATTCAGAGCTAGGCGCTGGAAGGTTCGTAGGCAATTCCGCGCGGTTATTTACTAGTCCAGTGCAGCCGCGGAGTCGCCTCTAAACGATACTATTCGCCGGAAGCCCAGAGCTATTAACAGGTGGGTGCCCGCGAGTGCGTCATAATTTATAGTTTAAAGCCTGATGGTAGGCTTTTGATATCACTCGAAGCTTAGTCACATGACCGACTCTTCTTTGACTTTCCCAATCGGTTGCCCTGCTGCTTGTTCGACATCTCCTTTGCTGAATGTGACAGTGTGGTATGCTTCTTATTCCGCTAGAGCATTACAAGAAGATGGCTGATATTACTAAGTACTTAGCACTGTACTGGTTACAGTGGTTCGGACGTCAGCAGTCAGAATGGTATGTTCGAAAAAGCTTTTATTGTGGATTTAGTCGGTTTTTGGTCATTCGGGATTGAAAAAATCTGTCAGCACAAAAAAAGTGACCGAACCACTGTAACCAGTACAGTACTTGACAGCTCTCCATCCCGCTACCTCTCCTCATCGTTCAAACCATTCAAAGTACTGCCAATCAACATTTCCTCGGCCGCCATGTCATGGATGAGGAGCATAGAGATATTTCTATGGCTAGAGTTCCTGAACATCCGACTTTCGAGCGACAAGCTGGCTCGTCTGTACATCAGCTTCTCAACAGTGATGCAAGCGAAGCTATGGTTATTATCTCTTCTTAGCTCTTCCACTGTGAGTGGTCAGTTCTTATACGAGTTAGTGGTGGGGGGAGATTTCATAGAATGCCTAGATTGGACCCCCACCTCCGATCGTGCTTATCCACCTCTTGCCACATCCTAGGAAAGCAATATTACGGGGTTGGTTCGCATTTGCGGGGGTGTGGATTTACTCTACATCTACGATGGTGCTTCTACTTCCCTCGATGTATAGACATCAATTGGTGCCGCTTTGTCGATCTATTTGGGTTTTGTGGGAAGAAGTGGAATGCGGTGGATAATATTTGTTGATGGTGATGTGCACGGGTAAGACGAGAGGGGTGTAGCTAGTTAAGTACTATTCGTATGCTAATCAACGGCGCTGCCAGTGCTTTCCGAACTCCACTCAATCTTCTTCATTTACCTGCTCGCTTGTCACAACTATAGCTATCCTCCACTACATTCTAGATATCGGCCCAATTCATGATAGGAATAAAATCTGACGGAGTGGCCCAAACCGTTTAAGCAATTTTGAAAGTATATCCCCTGGTTACGGAATTCAGCATGTACAAAGTATTTAAGAGTTGAACTTGTACGGCGGAGGAGCATTTCTGGGATGCTACTGGCAGGAATCGCAAGGTAGTCCCTTACTATGATGGCAAGCCCTTCGGATATCGTCTTTATGTACTGACACCAGGTTTCCATACCAGAGTTCTACCTCGTTACTTCTGCAGTATATACGTGCAGACTGCATATCTGGCGTCCATTAGCTTGCACACTTTGAAGTCAAATAGCAACCTGGCGGAGCTGGGGAAGAAAGCAATTTATTCAGTCTTGCACGAACTACAGAAGCAACGAGTTAGAGTAGATCAGATTATATGGTATCTCTATTTCGGTATAAGTATCCATCTTGCCAGTTCTCTGCTTCAGCACTACAGAGTTGATTGGGGTTTACAGCGATTTTGGGACCCGAGTTCTTCCGTATTCCGCCACAGTTATTCGGTAATATCTCACCCCGAAGGTTCGTCTATCCAGGGGCATCTCGTCTCGTGTCCAGCATTAAGAGTCGGTAAACAAGGATACCTAGTCACTATCAGTGTTTTTTCCTACTGCTCTGGGTTCTCTAGGCGCATTTGTGCTCCACATACATTCGTCTTGCTTTTCCTCGGCAGGGATCCCTAGGCGAGCAGCAGCTGGTTACTTTTTGCAATATCCTTTTGCTCATGCGGAGCACTGACCACTGTGTAAACCCTAGCCCTGGAATTCGTCCCTATCAATATCGCGATGGGAAGAACGGTCAAAGCATAACGTAGGCATACAACCTACTTCTAAGGAGCACGACCACCACTCCGACTGGGTGAGTGGCCAACACACCCCACAAGCGAGAAAACGTGCTTGCTTTTGCTCGTTCCAGTTGCATGAACTCCTGATCACTGGAAACACGGGAGCAGCGCATTGAACATAACTCGCAGCCCCCCGCCCGCTGTATTACAACCGTGCCCCGCTAACATATCAACAGGTTTAACGGCGATCAGTACACGTGGGGAACACTTCCCCAACTTGGGTATCTTAACAACCCACACACCGCAAATCATGATGAGTACACAGTACGCACTATGTACTAAGTGAACTTTACCATCGAATTGCTCTTCCACACGCGGGAAGTTTTCAAACCCGTGACACCAGGATTTCTCAGAATAGCTGCAACTAGAGGTTCTGTGGTTACGTACGCTCTTCGTGAGGGCTAGGGTTTTCCGCGAGCCCAGATCCCAGACTGCAGTGGGGAGAAGGGAGGAGATTCAATTTCGACCAACCAGGATGCCACGCGTGCGTGGTACTATCGGACATTGGAGGGAGAAGGAGGCAAGCGTTCTGCTGATGGGGTTAATATTAAGAGGTAGTATGTCTGCTCCTCAATTCGAAGACCCCGAAAACCCCCACCAACAGTGCGGGACGAAGCGCGGGCACCTTGTCGGGCATATAACAGTGTGGGAGAAGTACGAGTACATTACGATGGTACAATGCACAATCGCACCATCGAGCTCCATGCACTTATCACTGTTCTGAACCATTGTTCGTTGTAGCAAGCTGGGGAACGATTACAACCTCTTTTTCTCCCCGCTGCTCGCTGGCGTGCGAGGTGTTTTATAGGGCAGGCCGGGGTAACTTGGTTTCACCCTTGTTTCCGACTGTGCCCGTTTCCGAACAAACGGGTGCGTCGAATACTACCCGAGCCATGCCAGCCAATCAGAAGCCGAGTCTGAGCTCGTGCACGCGACACTTCATGTCGTGTGCTTGACACGCAACAGAGACGACCTATCAGTCGAGCCAGTAGCCCCACGGGCGCAAGTACACTAGGCGCGAGAGGGAAACTTTGTGCTACTACTCTACGCTGACCCAGGAGCTTTAAATATAACTTAGACAGATGGTGACCATTATTCCTCAATCGATCAAATCAATATCAATATCAACATCGACAACGACGACGACAACAACGGACAACGACTTTCTCCTTCGGTGTTTAGGAGACCCTGTGCGCAATCTATACAATACACCCAAGACCACGTTCAGTCGGTCCACCCGGCAACAGCTAGTCATGGCTGCCTCGCAGGCCAGCTCAATGCACATGTTTGCCCTCCCGCCCCCGGCTCTCCCTGAGCCTCTTGTCGTCGACAACAGCTCCAACATCGCTGCTGCTGCTACTGCTCCCACAACCGCACCCCGAGGTAAAAAGCGTCGAGCATCATCTCAGCAAAAGCCACAACAACAGCAGCCCCCCGTAACACTACCCCCTCCACCAACCCGCACTCGCAAGATCATCCAAATGAAACCTACTACTCCGTCCTCCGCCTCCTCTCCTCCAATCTCCCCTTCCACCTCAAGACTGCCCACCACCAGACCAAAGCCCACCCCCAAAACAACCACCACCACCCCACCATCATCAACAACCAACGCGACCACATCCCGCAAAGTCGCCCGAAAAACCGCACACAGCCTCATTGAGCGTCGGCGCCGCTCAAAAATGAACGCCGAGTTCGAATCCCTCAAAAACCTTGTCCCTGCCTGCCGCGGCGTCGAAATGCACAAACTCGCCATCCTCCAGGCCAGCATCGAGTACGTGCGCTACCTCGAAGGGTGCGTAAATGAACTACAGAAAGCAACTGGCGGTGGAAAATGCTGTTATCCCCCGCCTGTGTTTTCGCCAAGAAATGATGACGACGAGGGAGAAAGTGAGGATGGGGATGGAGATGGGGATGGGGACGAGGAGGATGTGGAGATGAAGGAACCGCTACTACATCAGCAACCGCAATATGTTAGTAGCAGTGGTGGTGGTTGTGGTGGGGGAGACGTAGTATGGAGGATTACTCGAATTATACTACCGCCCCTTCATCGGCCGCGAGTGTGGCTTCGGATTTTACACCCGTGCATTCGGCGACCACGAGTCCAATATTTACACATCCCGCCGCGCCGGGGCCAAGACTTCCGAGTATATCTCCGATGCTGTTTCCGCAGCATCATCCACCGCCGTGTATGGAGGCTACGGCAGGGGCGTTGCTGTTACTTGCTGATGAGGGGAGGAGGGAGGATGGGCGCGGGGTATTGATAGACCGGTACTGTCAAGGGGGATGAGTGTGAAAGATTTATTGAGTTCGTGATATTGATATTACGGGGGGGGTGCTGTTAATGTTGCATTGGTGGTGAGGGGGGAGGCGTTTCTTGGGGTTGCGGTTTGTGTTTTTTTGGATTGTTTTTATATAGAACTATTATTTTACACTCAGGCTAGCTATTAGAATTATAGTTTTTTTTTTTTTTTTTTTTTTCAAAAGTCTCGATTTCTTTTTGAAAACAAGATCGAGTGACCTCCCTTCCATGCTACGCCAAGCATCACACTACAAACCACGTTTTTGTGCAACCCCAAACTTTTCTTTCTTCCCACCTCCCTCCATCCCTATCCCATCCTCCACAACAACAATGTCACAAGACGCCGAAGCCGCGCGCGCCGCACACGCATCCGACATTCTCCAACGGCGCACACTTTTTGTCCGGTCATTAGACTACTCCATCACCTCCGCTCAGCTCTCCGAAAAGTTCTCATACGTCGCACCCATCAAACACGCTACAGTCGTAATCAACCCTTCCAACAGCTCCTCACGGGGATTCGGCTTCGTCACATTCGCAGATGCAGAAGATGCTCAGCGCGCGATCAAGGAATTACATGATACGGAGTTTGAAGGGAGGAAAGTGAAAGTGGAACTTGCGGAGCCTAGACATCGTTCCACCACCACCGTCGCGGAAGACAAAGAGAAAGAAAAGAAACAAATCCCTATCCTCCCCATCCCGGGTAAACCGCAAAAACTGGGGCCGGGAGAGAAACGGAGAAGTCCAAGGTTGATTATTCGGAATCTAGCATGGAGTGTTCAGAAACCGGAGCAGTTGGTGAAGGTTTTTCAAAGCTTTGGGAAGGTGAAGGATGTTATTATTCCGAAGAAGAGGAATGGGGAGATGGCGGGGTTTGCGTTTGTTACGATGAAGGGGTATAAGAATGCCGAGAGGGCGATGGGGAAGGTTAATGGCACTGAGATTGAGGGACGTATGGTGGCTGTGGATTGGGCGGTGGAGAAGGTGGTTTGGGAGAGTGTTGTGGCGCAGAAGGAGGAGGCGAGGAAGATGCAAGAGGTGCAGGAGGAGGGGGAGGAGGGGGAAGACGGGGAGGAGGATGAAGATGAGGGGGATGAGGATGAGGATGAGGATGAGGATGAGGAGGAGGAGGAGGAGGAGGAGGATGAAGAGGGATCAAAGGGAGAGGAAGACGATAAGATGGATGACAAAGACGAAGACGAAGATATGGACGACGAAGAAGAAGACGAAGAAGAAGACCGTCCAGCCACAGACTCAACCACAACCATCTTCATACGCAACCTCCCCTACTCCGCTACCGACGACAACCTCTTCCAACACTTCTCCCAATTCGGTCCCGTCCACTACGCCCGCGTTGTCATTGACCCTTCCACCGCCCGTCCAAAGGGTACCGGCTTCGTCTGCTTCTACGACCCCGAAATAACCACAACCTGTCTCCGCAACGCCCCCAAATCAACAGGCACAGCTACAAGATCCGATAAACCCTCCCTCCTCCAAAGCGAAGCCCTAGACCCAAACGGAACCTACACCCTCGACGGCCGTATCCTCTCCCTCTCCCGCGCCGTCGACCGTTCCCAAGCCGAAAAACTCTCCACAATCTCCTCAAACGCCCGCGAAAAACAAGCAAACGACAAACGCCGTCTCTACCTCCTAAACGAAGGCATGATCCCCGCCAACTCCCCCGTATGGGCAAAAATCCCCCCCTCAGAACGTCTTCTCAGAGACCAATCCCGCGAACAACGAAGAAAACTCCTAAAAGCAGATCCAAACCTTCATCTCTCCCTAACCCGCCTTTCAATCCGAAACCTCCCCCGCTGGGTCACCCATAAAGACCTAAAACAGATCGCCCGCAAAGCAATTCCTGGCTTCGCCGAGGACCTAAAAGCCGGTATTCGCGAACCTTTATCACGCGAGCAACTTGCCCGCGATGGAGGGGAGGGGAAAGCGGCGGAAGAAGCACGCCGAGCAAAGGGTGTAGGCGTGGTGAAGCAGGCGAAGGTTCAGCTTGAAAAAGTTGGTGGGAGAAGTAGAGGGTATGGGTTTGTGGAGTACTGGAGTCACCGATATGCTCTAATGGGACTACGGTATATGAACGGACAGATGATCCCCGGATCACCACCGCAGGAGGAGGGCGCTACACAACAGCCAAGAAGACCAACGGGAGAGGGGGAGAAGAAGAAACGGTTGATTGTAGAGTTTGCAATCGAGAATGCGAAGGTGATTAATAGACGGAAAGAGAACGAAAGTAGGTCTAGAGAGATTGGGAAGAAGAAGAAGGAAGAGGCAAAAAAAAAACCCGCCCAGAAGACAACGAAGAAGGTGGATTTGGGAAGGAAGTTGAGTGCGAAGGATTTTAAGAAGAAGGATTTTGCCGGGGGGAAGAAAAGGAAACGTGATGCCGACGACGACGATGATCAAGGCGGTAAGAAGGCGAAAAGAGGGAATTGGAATCAAAAATCAGAGAAGAAACAGAAGAAGGAGGATACAAGACCAATTATTGCACCCGCCACCACCAGAACGCAGGAGATGATTCGAAAGAAACGGATGGCGAGGAGGGCAAAGAAGGGGGGGAAGTAAAAAAGCGTGGAAAGTGTATTACTAAAAGTTTGAATTGTTTTTTTTTTTTTTGGGGGGGGGGGGGGTTGTATATACCGGCTTGGGCTTGTATCTTGTATTGATATCCAATAGGAGTGAATGGATTGGGTGAATTGGATGATACGTCGTGATCTCGGATTTTGTTTAACCCGTGGCCGTGGGACTTCATAAACTCTAAACTGCCCCACCCGTCACCTCTATTTATATACAGAAAGGGAAGGGGGGGGGGGGTGACTGGTCACATATTACTTAAACATCTTATCACGGTCATCATCAAATAATGGATAGTATTCATGGCTGGGGGGGTAGCCCAAAAATCCAATATACAATCCCCCATTCCACCATTCCCATATCCCTCGTAACAATTCAGCCAGGGAGGGGGGTACATATTGTATCACCAAACACCCTGATTCAAGGGTGTATATATATCTCTATCTATCTGCACACGCCACTTCCCACACACACCGCTTTTTTATTTCAAGCAGTCCCGTTCCACCACGGCTGTCGTCTCAAAAACAACCCTGTACTCTGCACCGCATGAGCACCCGCGATTTCACGTTGCATCCCACGGTGAGCCCAAGGTCCCACAGCTACATCTACAATCTTCTTCGCCTGGTTTCCATAGATACTACAGAGCTTTCTGGCGCCAATGTGGAGGATCGTGTTGACGACGAAGTAATGGCTGTTTGTAAGTTTGTCTTCGGGCTTGTTGAGGAGTGATGCTAGGACGTGCCAGAGGTTGAAGGATGGGTATGGATTTGTTAGGGCTGATTTTCCAAAGTCGCTGTTTGGCGTGGGTTTTATCAGTATGTGAATTGGAGGAAGTGGGGGGATAGAGGAGGTGGGAGGATGGAGGAGTTTACTTACCGTCCAGCAATCGCCACGTAACCTGCAGTATATGCTTGCATCCGTCCCGCATATGCATCCTCCCTTTCGGTTTCTCCCGCCTCGTCCTTCTTCCATCCCAACCTTTCCCTATCGGCGTCGGTGGCATCAGGACCGTCTTCTCCCAGAAGGATGGGATTTCGCTTCAGGAATCGAGCGATGAAGATGTCTATCAAAGATTTTCCGCCAGGCGAGTATTTGGGATCTGCAAAGATGGCAGCGATCACAACGCCAATCGGGTCTGCAGCGTCTGGCTTTCCAGTGCATTCCTGCAGAACCTGACGAACTGCCATCTTCGCTAGCTCGTTCACAATCCATATAAATGAAACTGGAACTGGAAATTCCTGGGCTGGAGGGGAGAATAAGTACTTTGAGCCAGGCACGGGGGGTCCGTTGATTTGCAAGGCCTGATTAAGTAAAGCTTTAATCGACTCGCGCTGTTGACGTCAGTAACATGGTCAATAAATCTTAGAAACTAAAAGCACATACAACTGCAAGAGTCTGGTCCTTCACTCCATTCAACTGCCCAAACTTTGGCATCAGCTCACGGCGGATCTGCTTAAGACCGCTGCCCTTGAGGAAGCCGTCGTCCAATTTCTTCAGCTGTTTAAGGTTGGTGATAACCCTCTTGACATTTTCTCTCTCAACTTCAAACGACTTTCGTCCATAGACCTGAGGAGTAGCAGGTTGGGCGGTCTGGGGAGTTTGAGCTGCTTGTGCTGCTTGCGCTGTTCGTGCTGCTTCCGCATCTTGTAATGCTTTAGCTGCTTCTGCCTTGTCCTTCTCAGCCTTCGCTTTGGCTTCCTGTTCCAGACGAGCCTTTTCGTCGGCCAAGCGCTTGGCTTCGGCATCTTTCTTTTGCTGTTCAGCTTGCGCTTTTGCAGCCTCCTCTTCCCTACGTTTCCTTTCAAGCTCTTCCTGCTCTCGTCGACGTCGCTCTTCCTCCTCCCGTCGCTTCTGTTCTTCAGCAGCCTTTCGCGCAGCCTCAGCCGCTCTGATCCTTTCCTGCTCCTGCCTCTCTAGTTCGGCCTGTCTCTGCTCTTCAACAAGTCTTCTCTCGTAAACAACCCTAATTTTTCGCTGGTACTCTTCTTCCAACAAAGCTGCTTCTCGGGGATCGAATCGGTTTTCTTTGGAGAATAATGCATCCAGCTCGCGTGCCAGCTTTCGGTCCGATGCTGGCCGTGTAATAGACTCGCTGTATTCTTGCGCCTTGATGTGAAGAATCTCGAGTTTGTTTGCAAGAGCTTCAGCATGTGCCGCAGCACGGCCCTTACCTTCGAGGCCTTGTCGGGTTAGAGAAGGCGACAAGCCCCGCACTGGTGAAGTCTCAAGAGATAGTGATGGAGAAGAAACCAGCGAGCTCAGGCCAGACCCTTCGGGAGAGTCGGGAAGAGGGAGCCGCCTCGGACTGGTAGTCGGCAATTTGCTTGAAAAGCCCCGAACTGGCGTTTTGTGGAATGGCGACCTCTGTCGCTGTTTTGAAGGCCCAGGTGAGACAAGCTTTGGTGATTCTTGAAGTTGTTTCGTATCTGGAGAGGTTGTAGCTTTGGGTGAATCGCTCCTCTTGGGTTTCTGGAAGACACCAGGGGCATTGCTAATAACCTCCCCTGCGTCCGGCTCAGGGCTCGAATCGCTTCCTGTCGCTTCGTTCTCGTCCGAATCGCCCGAAGAAGTTCCATAGTTGAGCTTGCGACCAGAAAAGATGTCGTTTCTCGAGCGCTTCGCTTTCGTATCTTCCTGACGGGCCATATGTAGCAGAGGAGAATCAATTCCAAGCAATTCCGAGACATCAGGTTGAGAAGCACGCTTCCGGGACAGATTGGAGGTGGCTGTTGGAGATTTTACATCCGACTGTGTGCGTCGGTGTGAGGAGCTTGATGCTTCTTTAGTCGGAGAACGACTAATATTACCTGTGCCGCATCAATAACTAATATAGCCCGATCGTTAGATGAGACGTACCGCTCCGGGTCCCTAGTGCACCGTTCCGGTGACGATGTGCGAGCGGTGAGGTATCTTCAAGTGGGGATGTCAATCCTTCTACACGGATTGTCAGCAAATTGGAGGAATCTCATGTTCTGGGTACACTTCGTACGAGGCAGAATAGGCTTTGACGATGACGACACTGCTACCGAATCCTCGTCCTCGTCTTCGCCGTCAGATTCGTAGTAAAGTATGGCTGATGGTTCAGCTAGCGGAGAAAGCGGATGGTACACTTCTCGCACGCAACCATACGAGCCACCGGGTTTTTCATCCTTCCAAAGCTGCTGAAGCGTGGGTGAGATTGCGGGGAACTCTTGCAACGTAGCAGGCGAGGAGGGGAGTTCTCCTGGAGATGTCAAGGTGGCGGTTTTGGTGGACATATTGATTCAACCTTAAATGTCGGACAAAATCATATGTTGCGTTCTGAATCGTTTAGTCTTTTGCACTGTAAAAGTCTAGGTCGGTGCGGGCGCACGCGGTTCGACTAACTCGGAGTAAAAATTTCTCAATTGTACCGAGATTTTGTGGCACAGTAGGTGGAGTGGTAGATAGTGAGATGGTAGCTGTTTGGTCTTCCCAGGTGTTGTCGTAAAAGTCGCAAAGAGACTGCAGATATAGGTAACAAGGTCAACTTCGTTCGACAGCAACGTCAAGTTCGAAACCTTCACAGATATCCGTCACGACCTACGTGCTCGCAGTGGGTGGAGCCGGTCTGAGGAACCTTAACTTACTTACCAGCTCTCCAACAAACGTGGGGGCCGAGCCGCAGAACAAGCGAGTTGTTGATATGCGAACGATCCTTCGACACCAATATTGGGGGGTTATGGTTCCGCAATGGATGGTGAAATAGATAATTGGCAATGCGGGTGGACTGTTGAATCGAGCTGTGGGCTGCTCTGACCGAAGCGAAGTGAGAGTTGGGAGAAAGCAGAGGTGGTGACAGTTGTTTGGAATGTCGAACGTGGTGAAGATGAGTTGTGAGTTTCGTGAGAAGGCAAAGCGAAACAGGGATTGCGCCCTATCTCACGGAGTCAGGTGATTTGAGCCGACCACCATCACGATTTGCTATTGCCACTCTGAAAGCGCTATTTTAACTCTGATCCCCCGAACACGCATTCAATTGCCGGGGTTTCCCAGGAAATCCTCCATTTCTGATGGATAGGGATGGTGAGAATCACGACTTGTGTCAGTACGACAATGCTGTACCATGAAGCATTAGTGTTTTGTATCACGCAACGTCTGGATTGTCTCACACAGAAAGTTCAGCCCAAGCATAAAACACGGAACGCATGGCTTTTACTGCGCCTGTGAGGTTAACTATAGAGAGTGAGGCATAGTTGACACAGACAGCTTCCATCTGATGGATGGCCATTTCACCCGAGCCTAGATCAATAGGTACAACAGAATGACGCTTGTGCGGCGTATTGGCTGTCACAACACACAGATGATAGGCATGATATGTATCGTCCTCTGGGCGCTGGGAAAACAAGAAACCGCAGGCGAAGAAGACCCTTCCAAGCCGTTCAATGCCTCCAATTCCACATCCAATTCCGAGTCCATTGGCCTCTATCTGTCGTCCACTCCCATCATCTCAAACTCGGCCCTTCTCCACCACCCACGCTCCATCTTGTCTCTCGGCCTCTCCCTCATCTAGTCTAGCTGGCACCTGTAGAGTAAGTCTCACGAATAAAAGCAGCATGGGCGATTGAGATAGCCGCTCTCAATGGGACTAGGCTACCACTCATGCAAACCCCTACCTACTAAGTAGGTACACACATCACCAACCCCATCCCCATCCCATCCCCCCCCGCTTCGTGTTGCACCAACTACAGGCTCCGAATCCCTGCCAGCCATCCACCACCATCACCGCCCACCACTCTACCACCACCACCAACCATTCATTTCAGGCCTATCTTAAACTGCGCCCTCCTTTCCCCTCTTCCTCTCTCCTCTTCATTTTCTCTCCTTCGAAATTCCGAACTTAACCTGTCAGTCCTTGCGTGCAATTCCCCTCCCGTTCTCTGCTGCAGTTTGGCCCATCATCATAATCCATCATTCTCCGTGCTGACCGAGTCTTGTCGAAGTAGTAGTACTCTCCCTCTCCTTGACACGAAATCCCATCGGCTCGGTGCTGCCAATCAAATCAACACCTTTGGGTCGTCACCGACAGACATCACTCTCCCTCCCCAACGATCTCTCCCATCTACTTCGCGCCTCTCCCTGCGATCCTTCATCATCCCGCCGTCATCGATCGCGGACTAGCCTCGACATTGACCCTTCGCTTGCCTCGCCTCAATTCCGTCATCCGTTACCACAGAACAAGCATCCTCCGCATTTAGCTGCCGTCTCGGCCGTGATCTCACAAAGCTCGAAACCCCCCAGATTTGATCTGTTTGGTTTCAACAATCCATCACACCCCCTGAACCCCTTAGACTCTAGTGTCTGGTTGTTTCAAACACAGCTTACGACGGAAACGAAGACTACGCCTCCATCATCTTCATCAAAAAAAAAAACATAATACGAAGGATCCACTATTGTTACGAAATATCTTTTGAGTAATCAGCACAGTCCTTTTATCCTCCGAAAAAAATTGGATAATTATAGCCCGATCGGCTTAATTTCAAGAACCTAAGGATTGGACTACCTACTGGCGTTCGCACAAGGTAAGTTGGGAATCCAGGGCGATGCATCAAGCTGGTTAGCTCTGGCAGTAGCTTCGGATCGGTTTAGAAGCTACGTATGAGGCCGAAATGCTAATTCAACCCCGCCGTGTCGTCATTAGCTCGCGTTGCAACTTTTCTCAGGGGCAATTCCGAATTAGCTTCACTAAGCAACACCTATCACTTTTTGCTTCGCTGTAAGTTTCCCCATATTGCTCAAGCGATGGTTTCATACTTTCCGTACCCCAAATTCTAACTGCAACACTCCATCAGGCATATACGCTTGAATAGGTCCCATAATGGATCAACAGCAACAGAATCCCACAGGGCCTGGCGGCCGGAGACTTCATATCGCGCATAGGAGGTCTCCATCAGAGCTGACACCATTGATGAGTATGTCACATTTTCTTTACAACAAGGATCTTTCAATATCCCAACATTCTTCTTCCGGAAATCCAATCTATGGGGAGGATGTATTCATCGCCGCTTCGGCAATCCAGATGGCATGCTTACAGAATACAGTGGAGCAATTGGCTCTTCAACAACAGATCGAAATGCTCCAAGCCCAGCAGCAACAGATGCTCCAAACTCACCAGCAGTACGCGAATATGGGGCTCCTTCCTCCGAATCAAACCCACCTCACGCCCAACTTTAACCCATTGCAGCATCAACAGATGGTATCTCCCCAGCACCAACAGCAAGGCAACTTCCAGTTCCCACCCCAACAACAAGGCGCTGCACCCCAAGGAGCACCTACCCAGCCATCAGCTCACAGGCGGAATGCCTCCGCTCTTCCAGGTATGGGTGGTACAAATGGACCCCCGCCTGCACCTTCGTCTGGAGCTGCCGGCGGTAATTTTGGAGAGTTTAGCATGCCCGGTGCTGGTGGTAATGTTCCCCCACGTCGCCCTTCCGGTGGTCCCAGTGGTGACCGCGGCCATCAACGACGACACTCACTTGCTTTACCCGAAGCGAAGAAAGCCGCTGAACTGGCTCAGCAGCGCCGAGGACAGCCTGGATTCCAGTTCCCACCCCCTAGTGGGACGTCAACAACCCCGACTACCGGTTCTAGCTCCCCTGCCAGCGCCAGTACTCCGATACCTGCTGAAAACACCCCAACTCAGTCAAATCCGCCTCCGCCACCGCAGAATAATAGTCAGGGCGCCAATCTTGGACCTCCACAAGTTCGAAATATGAGGGGGGGAGTACATGGACGAAGCCAAAGTCTTGCTGTTCAGAATGGTCGGGGGGCCGGTGGTCGTCTCGGTGGATTTCAGTTTCCCCCACAGCCAATGCCAACTAATGACGGAGGTGTCAACCCGAATGCTAATCAGCAACAGCAACAGCCAGCTGGTGGACAAAATGTGGAACGACGAGGTAGTAACTCTGGGTTCCCAGGTCATGGCAGAACTGGCTCGAGGAATTATCAAGACAATTGGCGTAATCAGAACCAAAACCAACAATCCAATGCGCTTGTAGATGTACAGAGTCAGAGTCAGGGCCAATTCAACCCTGGTTTTCAGCCTGGCCATCGTCCAAGAGCATCAATGGGTGCATCGCTTGGGTCATTCCAGTTCCCCCTCAGCCCAATCTTATGATACCCGGTGCTGCCGGCCAAGGAATTTTCATCAACCCCGCCACTGGACAACCCCAAATTTTGAACCCCAACTTGCTCCAGCAGCAGCAGTTGACTCAACTCCAGATGCAGCAAGCCGCACTGGGCGTACAACAACTTGGTCTTGGGGGCATGGGTCAACCAGGTCAGAATCTCACCAATCAGCAGCAGCAACAGCAGCAACGAAAGACACTCTTTACTCCCTATTTACCGCAGGCCAGCTTGCCGGCTCTGCTGGGTAATGGACAGCTAGTCTCTGGTATTCTTCGTGTTAATAAGAAGAACCGGAGTGACGCATATGTATCCACCCAGGATGGGTTGTTGGACGCCGATATCTTCATTTGTGGAAGTAAGGACCGCAATAGGGCATTGGAAGGTGATTTGGTAGCCATCGAACTCCTAGATGTTGATGAGGTTTGGGGTCAGAAGAGAGAAAAGGAAGAGAAGAAAAAACGCAAGGATATCACCGAGAGTAGCCGGAGTGCGAATGTTAGCAACAGCCCTAACGATGCCACTACTGGTGGCGATAGCAATGACCAGACCACCCAGCCTGGTGGTATGCGAAGGAGAGGCAGTCTGCGACAGAGACCGACTCAGAAGAAAAATGACGATGTAGAGGTTGAGGGACAGTCGCTGTTGTTGGTCGAGGAAGAAGAAATCAGCGATGAACAAAAGCCGTTGTATGCTGGTCACGTTGTCGCCGTAATTGAGCGTGTTGCTGGTCAGATGTTTTCTGGGTAAGTTCTTTCCGTTGTAATAGAAACCCGCCGTTATTAATGCCGAGTTATAGCACACTGGGTCTTCTCCGTCCTAGCAGCCAAGCCACCAAAGAGAAGCAGGAGGCCGAAAGAGCAGCCCGGGAGGGCCACAATCCCCGCCCTCAATCTGAGCGATCTCATGACAAGCCAAAAATCGTTTGGTTCAAGCCGACAGACAAGAGAGTTCCTCTGATTGCAATCCCTACCGAACAGGCCCCACGCGACTTTGTAGAGAATCACCAGGCATATGCCAACCGCATCTTCGTAGCTTGCATCAAGCGTTGGCCCATCACTTCGCTCCACCCGTTTGGTACGCTCGTTGAACAACTTGGAGAGATGGGTGACATCAAAGTCGAAACAGACGCTCTCCTCCGAGACAATAACTTTGGACCGGATGAGTTTTCTGATGCTGTTGTCCGTAATGTCGGTTTCGAGGATTGGTCTGTGGAGACGGAGGAAGAAGAAATTATCGCAGCCCGGAAAGACCTTAGGGAAGAGCAGACTTTTAGCATCATACCCAAGGACGGCGTCGAGATTAACAATGCTTTCCACGTGAAGAAAGTTCGTGAAGGTGTTTGGGAAATTGGTGTTCATGTGGCCGATGTCACTCACTTTGTGAAGCCAAATTCATTGGTAGATCGCGAAGCGAAGAAAAGGGGCACGGCCGTCGAGTTGGTTAACCGATATGTACCAATGTTGCCTTCGAGGCTTGGTGAAGATTTGGTTTCTCTGAAACCTGGTGAGGATAGGTTTGCTTTTAGCGTTGTCTTTAGTATTGATGCCAGTGGAAAGATTGAAGGAGAACCCTGGATTGGAAAGACGATCGTGAAAAATGACGTTAACCTTCTCTATGCAAGCGTTGACTCTCTTGTCTATGGTGAAGGTGGAGAAGTCGAAGAAAGTCTGAAGGAGGCTATTAGCGCACTATTGGTGAGAAACTCTGTTTTACAAAATCTAGTATTATCCTCGCTGACTGTATGTGCCACAGCAACTTACAAAGAAATCCCGCGAACAACGATATGGCCTTAACGAAACTGGAATCCCCCCTCTGCGGTTGCTGTACCAAACAGACGATGAGAACGTACCAAATACGGAGAACATCTTTGAGACACGTCCCGCGTACGAACTTGTTGAGGAACTTCTCATTAAGACAAACTCGCTGGTTGCGGAGAAGATTGCGGCTGCTTTGCCTGAGAAGGCTTTGCTCCGTCGCCAATCGCCTCCTACTCCGCGTCGTCTCACCACATTTGGCGACCGAATTAATCGCCTTGGGTACAACGTCGACATCTCAAGCAGTGCGGCCTTGCAAACTGGTTTATTCGCTTTGAAGGACTCTGATGTGCGCAAGGTAAGATTATATATAGTCTTTCTCTTTTCAAGGTGGATTAGCTAAAGTAAATTCAGGGCATGGAAACTCTTTTGGTCAAAGCAGTCCCTCGGGCCAAGTACTTTGCCGCTGGAAAGCTACCTGCTGAGCTTTGTAACCATTATGTCTACAATCTTCCTGTGTACACCCATTTCACCAACCCTATCCGTCGTTACACGGATATTATTGTCCAACGTCAATTGGAAACCGCTTTGTCCAATGGAGAGATTGAGTTTGCTGAAGATGTAGAGGCTTTGACCAAAACCGCAGAACAGTGTAACGTCAAGAAGGATTCCGCAAAGAACGCCCAAGAGCAAAGCATTCACATCGAACTCTGTCGGGCCGTGGACAGACGCCGCGCTGCCCAGGATGGCGAATTGATTTGTGATGCCATTGTCATCTGCGTTTACGAATCCGCATTCGATGTTCTGATTCCCGAATACGGTTTTGAGAAACGTGTACATTGCGATCAGCTTCCCCTGAAGAAGGCTGAATTCGACAAGAATACCCGTGTTCTTGAGCTCTACTGGGAGAAAGGTGTTCAGTCTAGTGCATACATCCCCGAAGACGAGCGTCCCAAGGGAGGTGCGGCACTACGTGCTGCAAGCGAAGCTGCTGCTGCCAGTGCCGCTGCTGCTAAAGCAAAGGCTGCACAAGAACAAGAGGAGATACAGCGAAAGGCTATGGATGTCTCATCACGCCCTGCTGATGATACTGACGCATTGTTTGACGATGATGATGGAGACGATGATTATGACGAAAGTTCTGAGACTGGTGAAACAGAGCAGTCTTCCACCTCCGGCGTTGCGCTTGCTCCACCCCCTACAAATACCAGACCCACACAAAGCATGCCCGGCTCTCCCACCAAAAACTCACCGACCACCTCTCAAACACCCCACCGCACCAGATCCGATCCAAAGTTGTCTGTCTCTGCTCTTGATGCCCAGAAGCCTGATGGGCAGGAGTTTTCGAAGAAGGAGAAATATCTGCACATGTTTACTTTGCGCGAGGAGAAAGGAGACTATATTCAGGAGGTTCGAGAACTGACCAAGGTTCCGGTATACCTGAAGACGGAATTGAGCAAGAGTCCTCCGTATGTACTCCAATCCGAGTCACCATAAGAAACCATACTAATTGTATATTATAGTTGCTTGACTATCCGCTCCCTCAACCCTTTCGCCTTGTAAATGGGCACCAACGATACGATACATTCACGTAATCGGGGCGATATTCAACATATCGGTTATTTCTTTTGCTCTCTTGGCGTGATGATATGACGACATGAAGTTTTATGTGTGCAGGGTTAAGGATAATGAGTGTGGGCATAAAATAGTAATTTTTCATGATTGCTGTTGGGTGGGTGTAGGTCATATGGAATGCTTCTATGTTGGATGGATTTTTTCTCTTTTTTTCTCCTGCTTCTTGTTATGGCTGTGTTGTTTTGGCGACTGCTTGTTATGGGGCTATCGGTTCTCTGGGGGGAGGGGGGGGGGGCGGAGAATGGAGATCGGTGTTTATGGCATGAGGCAATGAAAGCATAAGTTCGAGTATGTATACGACGGATCGATGACCCGAACAATATAAAAATAGTGCACATTCGCCCATCCCATCATGTTCCGGCCAGCTGCATCTCGCATGCTGCACCGTTATTTGTTGCGTTTGCAAGGCGTTCGGTGATGGAATTGGTATATGCTACGAGAGACTTGTGGCAATCATACTTTTAAGAGGATGCTATAGGGCTGGAAACTGTAAACCCTGGTGCTATGCGCGATATGCATTACTAAGGTTGAATTCGTTGGGATGAGGATTAATACCCTCTTTCGGATCAACCAACATGATTCCAGGTCAGAAAAGATTAAAGTTTGCTTGCAAACCACACAAACCATCATCAGGCAGGTTTTTTTTTAAAACCTAATCAACATCTCACGAACGCAGGGCTGGAAAGTGAAGCATGGATGAGCACTCATGATTACCTAAATGATCGAACTCGGAAAGACGACGAATAAAGTGAGGAGGCTCATTGCGGCTGATACTACTGTGTTTACATGCTTTGTCGTACCCTCTCGTTGATAGTTTGTAAAGGCACAGAAACAACATAGAAGTGCTCACGAGGGTAGATGTGCTGGTACCAGTGTAGAGCATTGGTACCCACTCATACAGGGGGAAAGTATAGCAACGCATATTGTACCTCTGAAGTGCCTCCACTGTCAGTCACCAAAAGATACATGGGCGGTGGCGACTGCACTGTTCCCCGTGAACCGAGTAAAGGCACAGAAGCGCTCACGAAGATGGATGGAAGGGCCGGTACCGGGTGGTCAGGGTACTAGTATATTTTTCTGCACTTTTTTTTAATCGTTGGCGACGATCTCGGATAGATACAGCGTCGTTCTTTCACCACCAAAGCAATTAATTTCGATCGTTGGGTGGCGAGACATGTTAATATCGGGCAACTCATGCACGCGGTAACAAGGCACAGCTGCAACGTGCCGCCGTAACCCCAGCGTGCTGCGGTGTGTGGCCATGTACAGGATCCGATAGGTTCACTATATTTTTTGACGGGCGCGGGCGGGCGGTTCTGAGGCGAGGGGGGGTAATATATAAACCCCTCGAACTCGTTCCTCACAATAAACCACACCCAACCCGTCAATCATAACCCGTGGTTTCGGAAATTTTTTCAAAAACAAAAACAAACCGATCTCAATACACTCCCGCCGTCTACAATTCATGTGTTGTGTTTGTCTTCCCCCTTCCTCGCGAAAACAACAGCGCTGACTTTTTTATACGTAGCTACCGGTACGCGTCTCCCGCGCTTCGACTTCTTCCCCGTCATCGTCAACGTCACAGTGGAAAGAAGATTCAGATGACGATGAAATACACCCCAGACCCGTGATGCGTGTCACAGGGAAAATCGTTCGTGTACGGACACATCCGAGTAAAGCAGGGCGGGGGAAGGTAGCAAGAGTACGACATCATCGTCCGCAAAGAGTCGGAGAGAAATGTCATTGCAAATCCGTCGGAGGAGGAGGAGGGGAGAGGGGGGATGTGTATAGTGCATGAGATGGTTGGTGGAGATATAGTTTGTTGGGGTACATATGCATACGAGGGACCGAGAGTAACCTGGGATAGGATAGGATATATAATTGCTTGTTTCGGTACTTACTCTAAACTTGACGAATTGTTTCTGTTGCATACCCTTTTGGGCGCACGCCACAATATTTCCCTTGGCTCCACTCACGAGGGCGTAATCGAGATGTTGCATGCAGCACAGGGTGAGACACTGTTCATCCAATCCCCATTTCCGGCTTCACACCTCTTCTACCTGCCACGTCAATTCCCCTTCTTATCCTCCTCCTCCTCCTCCTCTTTCTTCTCTCCGTCCCCCTTCCCCTCCCCGCATCAACCACAAAAAACAAAGCGATGTGTTTCTGGCTCTCCCCCTCCTCGACCTCTCGCCGCTCCACCTCTTCCATCTCCTCCGCCACCGGCTTCTCCAAAAAATCCAAGCTCCTCCGGAAAAAGACAACGCGCAAGAATTTCCCATACTCATCCACTCGCGTCGCAAACCTCCCTCCAACCATCCCTAGCACCGTCATGCTGCATGCGCGCGCGGCTTGCGAATCGAAACTTACCCTGGGGCTGTATCGGAACTCGCTGGTCGAGAGGAGTAGGGAAGATATTGGGACTAGCCATGGTGGTGGGAGAGTAGTGGAAGGTGGAAGGAAAACGGCGTTTAGAGAGGCTAGTTGGATTTAGGAAGGGCGGGGAGAGAGGAGAAGTATTTTTCGAAGTAGCTGCTGGCAGCTAGGGACTGAGGTAATGGTACGCGCAGGTCGGGTCGGTCGTTCAGCTGGTATGGATGGATGGATTTGAGGGCGGGGAGGGGGTGAAAGGGTATCAATTGCAGCTGCAGCTGCAGCTGGGGCTGGGGCTGCTTATTCGCATTTTATTTTTTTTCTCTTTTATAAATGGGCGGAGGAAATCTAAAGGGTTTCAGCATCGGTGTAAAAACCTAACTATATACTAAAAAGTATTTAAACTCTATTTACAATGTTATGAAGTTTGGGGGGAACAAGGAGTGTTGGGGAGTTATAATTATAGGTTGAACGGCCGGGCTGAGAACAGGGGACTTTTGTTTGGTTCGATTGGCTATAATTATAGTGACTATACACATCTTCATGGTATACAAGTGCCGTATACAAAAAAAGTTCCTTTAAGTTAGCACTCTTTGTAAAACAAAGAGCTCGTATCGAGTGCGAAACCCGAGATGATGAACCAATTGCAAAAGCGATAAATGTACGGACCATTTTTTCCCATTGAATTGTCCAACCCGGTTCAAGAAACATACATCTCCAATTTCAAATTCGCGCCGTCATATCATCCCAGCCAAGTACAGACATACGTACTCTACAGGCTCCGAAACAATATAACAGCCGCTGTCAAGGATCGCTTAGGATCCCTATTGTGGATATTACCACAAATTAAAGAATAACCATCCTGGAAGTCCCACCATAGTTGGTGGTGATCAAGAGATGTCCCAAAACAGATCAACAAAAAGGCATACCCCTAACCCTATCGAGACGTTCCTCAAAATCTCTGAGCGTTGCTCCGAAAGGCAACGGAGAGAAAGGATCCGGTCCCATATACATCTGAAAGTCAGGTCTTCTCTCCAATTCTTTATAGCAAGACTTATCCTGGACGCGACGCCTCACTGCGCATACTGCAAGTTGCGCACTTCTATAAATACACGGTGTGGTCGATCGAGAAGTAATAGCCTTGCTCGGATTTCTACATTAAGTTGTTCCAGAGATGCTGTATGAAGAAGGGAAACCATGGCCCAAGGAAGCTCGGAATCTGGATCGGTGACATCCAGTCTTGCTATGTCTCCACCACTGACCATGTTCATGTCCATTTCTGCATATGCATCGTCTTCTATCTCCCGTAATTTATCGCGTAAAGTCTTGACACTTCGCTCGGTACGTCCTTCTGCCACTGTGTAGGTATCGTAACTAACTCTTGAGTTAACCTTGACACCCTCACAAGAAAAAGTTCAAAAAAACAAAACTTACAAATCGGCTACTATCTTCCATTACACCACATTTCCTTCGTGGGGTCTGATCTCTTCAATCATGCTGATAAGCCGCATACGATCCTGAGAAAGTTTTGTACACCAGAATTTTGTTGGGATGGGACCGCAGCGGTTGTGGAACAGTTATGAGGCATGTTTGTGGTTTGGTTACAGGCGAGAGAGAGTGTGTGTGTGTGTGTAATCATATTGTATTCGGCCGCTTGCGGCCATGACATATCCTAATCCTAGATACTTCCACAGCCAAAGCTGCTTCCAAGTCGTACCTCCTGATCTCCTTTCCCCCATCCGCCTCGAGAGAGTGTGTGTATGTGTGAGAGAAGTGTGCGAGACTGCAGAGAGGGTGAATCAACGGGGTTCACACTTTCTGCTAAAATCTGAGCTTGTATATACTTTCTATGACTGCGAACTAAGGCTGATACCGAGACTCAGAGAGGATGGAATAGAGTTTACGGACCCGAGACGACATATCCCGGGCTTCGGAGTAGTCGCAAGTGATAATACATGAAGCATGTGAAATCGATACCTCAACCTATCCCTCTTATCAGAGTCTAGGGTGCATGGAACAAAATTCATAGACTATAAGAAATGCTACTTGACGGTCAAAAGCACATCCAGTTTTTGTACCTTGATGTTTTATGGATAAGGTTCAAAGCGGCTGCCGTTTTTTTGTTTGTTTTAATCATACTGTATTCACTCTATTTGGATTATGACAGACCCCTAATCCCCGACGCCTCCGGGCAAGCCGGTTAGATGGCGAAGCTCCGCAACTGCTACCCGTCGTCCCCTCTAGCGGCTGCCGTTTGGAGACCCTAAGTCTTTACTAAATATTGAGGTCATGGAGTACAACTGTGAACTACCATGTCCACAACAGGAGTATAACCTCCTAGAGGATCTGTTTTGAGAGAATATTTGAGAGAACCGTGAATTCTATGTACGTATGTTGTGGCGATGATTCTGACCAGAATAATCAAGAGGGAGAAGGCGATAGCGAGCTTGACATGCTAGTGCAACGGCGTATCAGGGTCCCCCGCTGAAATTTCTAATTACTACAGTATATGGAGTCGTACCCTTGGCTAGCATCTCGCCCTTCCTCCTAATCGTCGTTTGATTGATTGACGGCAACGGAACTCCGCCTCGGTGGTGATCAAGAAAGAACCTATGGCGTCCTGGACCAACCAAGGCCTGGCTCGATAAATATAAGAGACGGGCGCATGTTGAGGTGACATACTGTAACGATCTTCGTGGTTACTACGTCAGCTGTTAGAAGGGGTATACTTAAGTACTTGTAAATATCAGATGATTGTCAGCGTCAGGTGGAGCCCGCCCTAGTTATAGAATCTGTCATAGCAGGCTTGTGCTGTACCGGCCACTGAGGTTCGGACACTGTCTGCTGCTGACAGGCAATTTCGTTTTGGACAGCTAGTGCTAACGGCTGCAGAAGAGATGGACAGGGTTATGGTAATGATGGCGGTACGTAGAAGATCTCAATTCGTGGCGTGTCATCAGAAGTGCAGGAAGAACGGGTGGGATAAAGGGTGGACCAAGTAGGAAAATACCCCGCAATATGTATCTATTTTAAATGTATTGTATAAAATTAAACTTGAGGGTGCTGACACCTTTTATGGTTTGGAAATTGGCCTGCTGACAAGAGGCATAAAAACTGCTGGACAGACACCCCGTGCTGACTGCTGACGTCCGAACCTCAGTGGCCGGTACAGTACTTGGGCCAAAATATGTCACGTTGAGATCAAAGTGCAGATATTGTTCAGCTTCGAATAGAAGATTTGTGGGAGAGGTGCCAGTGATAGATTAAAGAAACATGGAAGGGCAAAGGATTTTATTCAGGGCAAGAAGACTAGTCTCAGATCACCCTGGCTTCTGCGTACCGAAAGAAAACCGTCCCAAGACAACCGGGGAAACATCAAAGTAAAGCAAGACACGTACAGTATTCAATACTCACCTAGTTTGTTTGTTTGTTTGTTTGTAATCATACTGCATTCGGCCGCTTGCGGCCATGGCATAAGTACTCACCTAGTAAGATTGCCCACCATAACATGCTTGGAATTTGTCACTCACTGTGATACTTATTCCATTATATGTCAGAATTACTCCGTATCAATAAATTAGCTGTCTGCCGGGAGTGTACTATCTACGAAGACCGTTATAATACGCTTGAGTTTCGAAGCACCAAAGTTTCTTTTATGCACTTGCATGGGTTGTGTGAAGGTGATGGACACTTAAATGACTAGATTAAATGCATTGAGAGCCATACTAATTCCCTTCTTGTAATTATTCTCCCACTTTTCTTGTGCGTCATAGTATTTCGTATGCTACACAATGCAAAAACAAATCTCCTCACCTCACTTGATTCCAACCCTTCTAGTTTCTCTCCAAACCTCCGCGCTCTCTCTCCATTTACTCACCCCTCACAACTATCGTCTTGCGAGATAATACCCCAGGTGCGGTGCCCCTGAGCCCGCTAATAGTCCGGTGACGTTCACAGTGCAACATCAACTTCCGGGACCTGAGCTGGTGTAGTTGGGGAAGATCGTTCATGCGGCGGAGTAAGGGTTAGGGCGGCGTTACCTGGATATCTGGCACGTGCGATGCGCTCCTGCCAAAGAAATGCCAATGGGGAAGGGGCAAGGACATGGTTTGGGTCGAGGCGTAGGGGACTATCGTGGTATGCAACATATTCACGGTGATTGAGGAAGTTACAAAAGACATATTCCTTGCGCTATCTCTGTCGTTAATATTGCACATCGTCAGAGCACGCGAGCTTGGTAGAAGTGTTGTTGCACTTGCACTTTGTAGGGGGTCAGAAGTGAAATGTAACGAAGATAGTCTATTCTTGAGGAGGAGAAACTATAAATACAATTACAGTCTAACCTTGGTATAACGGACGCCAAAATCCAGCCTTTTTCATCCGGTACAGCAAGGGTCCGTTATAAAAGTCAATTACTTAGCACTGTAGTGAGGCCAAGTCACCAAGTATGGCATATCAAGACCAAAAATAACCTGTCAGAGATCCAGCAATGGTGACTCACATACTTAATTCAGTATAAGTTACCTTGGCATCTGGTATAGCAAAAATTATTTGTATGGGAGTAGGGGTTAATATTTTTGACTATCCCATCCGGTCCATTATACGCCTAAATCCGGTATAGCAGGTAGGTTTTTGATGGTGGAAGGATTTCTGCTCCTAGAGAATCCGGTACTGCAAGGTATCCGCTACATCGCGTTCCGGTACAGCAAGGTCTGACTGTATACAGAGCTTTGACTACTTTAACTTTGGGCTTAGTCAAAGCCGCACCTTATACACTTATGACTGCTTGCTTCCCTGCCATCATCAGAAGCCCCCGAAAGTTGCTATCGGAATCGCAAATCAAAACTCATCTATGGGCTATCTGGAATCACGTACAAGAGCAATTAGTTGTAATTCTTTGACTTCACCCTTATGGAGACGATTTTGACTAGACTTCGCGCATGGCATAAAATAATGTGGTTGTCGGATCAGTACTTGATGCCCATTTCAGGGCTAAGGGTAGAGGGTACGGGGCTACTATCTGGCGAGTACTGTAGCGAGCGCAATGGTTCGGACGTCACACGTCAGAGTGCAACCCCGTCTATTAATTTCTGTTCTTCACCAAAAGTGACCATCACACACCACATAATTGCTGCTTTTACATCAGTCATCCGTTCATGAAAAAAGCCGTCACACCGAAGCCCCATACGAGTCATTACGCGCGGTATAATAAATGCATCCCCATAGCTCACCCTCACCATGTCCATTACACCGGTTAGCCCAGGATTCACTTCTTCCTCCTTCTCTTCACACTTACTATACTTAACTACCATTCGCGCGTACGACGCCCACTTAGTGTTCAGTACGAGACCATATGTCCCGGGACTGTCTTGGGACTAGGCTAGCACATTGAGGAAAGTATTTGGAGAGGGCGATGGAATGTGGCAGTGTCATATGGAGCCATCAAGAAAGCGGCGTGCCGGCAGATTGGCGCCAATACCATCTGCCACTCACAAACCGGTGCGGGGGGTGCGATTTGGCGCCCTGAGCTCGTTTCGATGGCTGTCAACAACACTGCTGAGCGATATATCGACGAGAAGTCTTGAACTCCGGGCAGGACTGTCCGAACATTATTCCCACTTCGCTTGTGTCGTAAAACAAGTCTACAACGATGCCGGTATGTTTTGCCCTTCCTTTTTGAAAACGAACTGACCATAGCCCAGGAATCCTGCTACCTAGCCAGAATCAAGTCAAAGCTCCGATTCAAGTTGAAGCTGTATGTCTCCATCTACATTCCTGCCTATCGCCATCGTGCGCTCACTTTATTAAAGGATCCAAAAGGAAAAACCCGGGCTGTCGTTAGCGGTCTCTTTAACCGATACACAATGGCGTTATGCGCAGGATAGACCATGGTTGGCAGTGAGTTGCATGGCCCAACCCTCGCTCTTGAGTAGTGTGAGGAGGCATGGCGAGGCTCCTGCAACACATGTATACAAGTTTTATATATATCCGGAGTGTGCTTAGTTCTTTTAGAGGATTCGAGTAGTTGCAAAAAAAGGTTGGGAGAGGGGGCAAGCTGTCTCAGGCGGTGGTAGAAATTTAGGTATGATGATGGATAGCTTGAATTTATGATCATGATTTCACGCTGTTATTTTTTATTCCCCTTTTGAGGCATGTTATGTTAGATGAAATCGATCGAATGCCATTCCCCTCTTAGAGAAATCAAGGTACATACCTTGTTACATCACTTTGCATTTTGTTGACGGTACACCGGCGGCGGTATGAAAATGGGGGGGGGCTTCTCAGAAGTTTATACATCATACGGTGGGCTTTCCTGGTTCTGGGGAAACCTCAAGACACACATGGCCACAGTAAAAAAAAAACCGCTGACACAAAATCCTGAAATACACTATCAAGGCGTACAAAATGGGTTCACGAGACTTTGAGACTTTGTTAGGTATGTGGACATGTACAATGTACGTGAATTGCTATGCTGAGCGTCGTAGGGGGTCGTAGAAGCGTCGGAGGCCTTGCTTGTACGATGGTGAAACCGCTATATATGTTCACTGTTAATATTCCGCAGATCTCAATGCGGACAGATGCATTTGATGTGTATAGATGGATTATTTAAGAACCTGTCTTCGATCGCTTGACAACTCTACCTGTACGTACTAAGTAGGGCTGAAGGATATGTGGGCCTGGCGTGATTGAAAAGAGGATATAAACTTCCATGTGAGGTACTACTCAAATTGGTATATATGGACCGGATATTGAACCTTTAGACTTATCGCAAAACTAGAAATTTCTTGAAGCAGTATTACCTGCCGCATATACATTCACCCGCAAAACATCCAGTATCACCATTTTCACGACCACACAGTCCGGGGTATATCAATGTCGTTCATAAACCCACTTCAAACGCCCAATCGAAACAAAAACCCAACAAGAACTAAATCCCCCCAACCCAAACCACTACCGCTGCCGCCAACCACCACCAACAATCCCTCATTACCGCAGCACTACTCCCCCCAGACGTAACATCATCCACCACCACCCCTTGCGGTGCCGGCGGAAACCACAACCGAGTCCTCCTAACCAACCGCCCCATTCCAAGCGTAAGAATAACTAGCGCGACCAGGAGTAGAAGACGGTGATTATGTGAAGCTCTCAAGCTCGACGAGCGGTAGTGACGGTGGCGAAGGAGTGGGGTTCTTTCGTTCGGGGTTGTAGTAGTCGTTGTTGGCATAGGCTAACCGTTGACGGGATGGGGGGGGGTTATTTAAATTAGAGATCTTGAGATATGCATGAAAGTGGATTGTATTTCCATTCAACGATGTCGGGATCTCGGTAAACGCGGATAACCCGCATCGATTATCTATCTAACCAATCTAGTGGTGTGTGGCCAATGATGGCGCCCCAACGCCACACCGAAAAGAAATTCAAGCCCATCATCATCGTCATCCACCCATCTTTTCCCCCCCGCACCACAACCCACCATGTTACCACCACCGCGCACACTCCTTCGGCCATCCGTATCCGCGTTCAGCAAACCCCTCCTCTCGCGACATGCCACCACCGTCTCTTCCTCCACTACCACCACCACCACCACCACCACCACCATTGTCCCCCCCACTACAGTAGCAGCACCATCACAACACGAAGTCCTAGACTGGGATTCCTTCCTCCGCCTACGCCGCCTACGACGCCGCTACAACCTCACATCAAGCATCTTCACTTCCTTCCTTGGCACAAGTGTAGGGATGGGGTACCTCGCCAACAAAGAGATCGATGTGACGCAGACAATGTTTGGGATGGACCCATTGATAATGTTTGGGCTTGCTACGATCAGTTGCGGTGCTGCCGGGTGGTTGGCTGGACCGACGTTGGGGGGCGCTGCGTTCAAGTTGGTTAAGAAACGGTGGATCGGGCAGATTGCTGAGGTATGTTCTATGGTGAATGAGGAATGTGTGTTAGAGAGAGAGAGGTTGACGTAGGAATAGCGCGAAAAAGAGTTCCTGCAACATATCAAAAAGAACCGTGTTGATCCTAGTTTCCAGAGCTTCTCGAACCCAGTCCCGGATTATTATGGAGAGAAGATCGGGAGTGTGAAGCAGTACCGGCAGTGGCTTAAGGATCAACGTGCGTACAATAAGAAGAGGGAGGCGTTTTTGTAAAACCCCGAGGGACTTTAGATTGGGGTACGAGGGGGAGTTTGGGGAAAATTCTCATGTCTGTGATGGTGCTATTACCTGCTTTGTTCTCGGTTTTTCTTTGTATCCTTTTTTTTGCTGCAAGTTGGATGGACGGATAAGTGGATGATGAGCTGGATGTGGAAAATAGGGTGTAATATAAGGTAGGGGATTATACAGGATTACTCTCCTCCTAGTACGCTTTTTCATTTTTTCTTTACAGTACCTATTGCATTGGTGGGTCAAGAATTAAATATTGAGAATATCACTGCAATTCTCCGCTTTGAGTCAAAAAATTAAAACCCGCGGGACTACTACAAACCCATTAGCAAAAGAACCCTTAGTTCTATCAACCTTCTATCACTCAAAAACAAAAAGAAGCAATGCGCCAAACCCGGATTGAACGGGTGACCTTCAGATTACCCCGGATTCTCTAACTAATCTCAGACTTCAGTCTGACGCTCTCCCAACTGAGCTATTAGCGCTTTCTATACCCCACCCTCATCTATCGTAGAACATATCATCATGATCACCCTCTCCTCCCTTAACAGCCCAAAAAACACACATCCTCCACATCCCCCCCTCCACCTCCACCTCCCACCACGGCCACTCAAACACCACCCTCCCCCCCACCTCCACCCCCTTCTCCCTCCCCCCAACCAACACCAACCCCTCCCCCTCACCGCCAACAACAGCAATAAACCCCTCCTCAACCCTCACCCCGGTCACAATAACCTCCCCGCCCTTCCTCTTCCCCTGCGAATTCCGCGTCTCAACCACCCATCCCGCCACCATCGCTGCAATTCCTCCATCCACGTACTTCCCGCTCCGCTTCTTCGTCGGCGACCAGTCGAGCGGGAGGAGATGAGACTCTGTAACCGCCGTGGGACGGAATAGTGGCGGTGCTGCTACAATGCCGGTGGAGCTTGAGGCGGGTGGTAGAGGGGTGAAGGGAGGGTGCGGAGGGTACGGGAGAGGGTTGGGGATGGGAGTTCGTCACTGGGGGAGAGGATGGTGGTGGAGAGTTTGTGTCGTCGTCGTCTTCATATTCCCAGCGGCGCTTCCGTGGGTGGACGACAGGTGAGGAGTCTGTTACGATGTCTGAGTCGATCTGTTCATTGGCGGCGGTAGGGGGGAAGGCGAGTCTGGATGCGGGAGTTGGTGTTGATGGTAGTGCGGGAGGTGGGGGGCGGAAGAGGGGTCGTTTCTGCGAGGAGCTGGAAGATGAAGGGGGAGCGCTGACGAATTTTGGGGTTGAGCGCGGTGCGGCGGTGGCGGGGGTGGATGATGCTGGTGTGAATCGGGGTTGTCGCGGTGGTGGTTGCTGGGGGTTTGCAGGCTGCTGCTGCTGTGAAGTGGTGGAGGGGGTAATGAAGCGGGGTGTCTGGTATGTTGTCTGTCAATTCAGTTCGCTGAGGTGGGTAGAGATGTTTGTGTAGTACCTTTGGCGGCATCGTGGAGATTGTTGTAGTGTGCAGAGAGGGAGAGAAACTGCGACTGAGACAGTCAAATGAGTCTGATACGCATAGACACGTGACCCGGTGGTGGGTGATTTCCGTGTTCAACCGTTGAGGGAAAGTACTCTACTGGTATAGTACTCTACAAGCAAATCAAATGTTCTTTTTCAAAACCCTCTAACCAGATACAATTGTCATGATATCAAAAACGCCTTCAACTCCTGCATGCAGTCAAAGATCCCCCACCCATCTACTCTATAAACTTTCTCCCCCCTTTCATGAAAAGCCGCCCATTCCTAAACTTGCTAACCCTCCTCTATTGCGAGCTCTATTCTTCACCTCCCTTTCCCTCTCCTTCATCTTCTTCGTCTCTGCCTTCCCTACACCGTCTCCAACGATTTTTGTTCTCGCGTGGAAATTGATACTGCAACTTTTCGTCCCACCCTTCTTGAGTCCCTGAGAATCACCCAAGCTCCTCTCAGTCGTGGCGGAACCAGAACTCTGGCTGTCTCCCGAGATGGAACTACCGGTAGCTCTCCTCAGCAGGGAAGGGACCCTGAAACCAGCTGGGCCTGAACCCACGCTTTCCATAGTCTGGAAGGCAAGTTTGGTGGAAACGGAGATGGATGATGAGCCACGAGAAAGTGTACGGTCGATTACTGCCGTAGTGGTACGCCGCCGTTGTGAGTCGTCTTCTGAGTCAGAAAGGTCGATGAGCGTGTTTTCTTCAACTCCGAGGAAGGAGAGAGTCTATCATAGCTATTAGCCTCAACCTAGTCAAAAAGCCAGTGGGAATAAGTTATACCTCTCGGATATCCGCCAAAGCTGGTTTCTTAGACCTCACGGGTCTCCGAGGGTCCCTTGGCTGTGGCTGCGGTGGTGCATCCACCGAATCACAGCCCTGACCGGCACTCGGTTCCTCACTTTGAAAATCGAGTGGAATTTGACTTTGCGAGTCCCCGGTGTTTATAAATAGGTCATCTTCAGTCGTATCCAAAAAGTCACCCTCCTCATCACTCGCATTGTCCTCGAGTACCCTAAAGAACGCAGCCTTCTTCGGGTCCTCTGCAATTTTCCCCAGATTCTCATTCTGTAATAGCGCCTTCCGAATCTGCGCCATCTGCCTCCTCTTCGCTCTCCTCCGCCGTTCTTGTGCCATGTACTCGTCATCGCTATCATCATCCAAGTCAAAGTCTGCGCCTCTCTTTTTTCTGAGCATACCGTTCTGAATATTGCGAAAGAGCCGGTTCACGTCCTTTTCATCCTGTAGCTTCTCGCGCTCGGCAAAGAAGGCAGCCATAGCGTCTTCATCAATATCTTGCTCTTCGTCGTCGAGAAGATCCTTCATTTCTTCGTCACCCCCAGCTTCGTCATCCCCTTCGTCTTCGGATGCTCCGCCTCCAATACCGCCATATTCATCGTCGGATTCCACGGCCCTTTCGTCGATCATCTCTTTGGCCCCAGACTTGCTTTTGTCAAATGGTTTGGCCGGAATCTTGTGTTTTCTGGCGGCTTTTTTGAACACTGCAAACGCGTTTTCTGGATCATCGCTGCCATCATCATCGCTTTCGTCGTTTTCGTCGTCTCCTGATTCCTTTTCTTCGTCTGAAAAATCTGCAGCAGCTCTCTTCACCAAACGGCCTTTAGATCGTTTCTTGGTCTCGGGAAACTGTTCATCCAGTATTTGGGTCGGTATAGATCCAGCAGGGGGTTCTGGCGTGACCTCAAATCTAGGCGGAGCTGGACTGGAGGGTTTCTCAAAGCCGGAGTCTTGTGTTGGGTCCGGAATCTGTTGGGTAAATTGCGAATCCATGACTTGAGATTGGCTGTAGTCAAGAGTCAACGCCGGCAACGAATCCTGGTTATCAATTTGGCTCTGCGAATAGTCCAGAGACAGTCCGCCACCCACTTGACTTTCCAGAACCGAGTCTGGCTCATAGTCAAGATTTTGAGGGGCTTGCGAGTTTGGTAGAACCTCGTCGGGGAGCTTCCTCATTTCGTCAATCACCTTTCCCACATCTCTGACCGTCATCTCAAACGCAGCACTACCACCCAGAGTTCCGGCAAAGAGTTGTGTCATCCCCATTGCTGGTGCCTGTGGCGCATTCTTGAAAATATCTGGGATCTTAGGTCCGATTTGAGTTTCAGGAACAACCATATCGCCGTTTTCGTCTTCATCATCGTCATCCGTCACTCGCTGCTTCTTTCGAGGAAGCTTGCGTTTGAATGGTGCAAACCCTCCATCATCATCTGCCGAATCCTCACATTCGATAAACGCAGGCGGCATATCTGAGAGACGGGGTGTAGGTGTGGGTGATGCGGAGTCTCGCTCGCGTGGGTTAAGAGATGAGAGACTAAAAGCCGGTGACCTCAAATCCATCGGTGCAACGTCCTTCATCTCCACGTCGGCGCCCTCCTCCTCGGAACCAGATCCATCCGCTTCGCCGTCAATCAATCCATTCTCCTGCTGTTCGTTATCGACTTCGTCATCGGAAACCTCCACACTACTTTCATCCAGAAGCCCCCCCTCTTCCTCCTCTTCTTCCATCCATTCAAAATCACCATCCTCATTTTCGTCGTCACTGACTTTCTCCCCTTTTGTCAATTTCTCCTCCTTCCTCTCGCGCCGTTTAATTTCCAGTGCCTCTTTTCGGGCTTTCTCGAGTAAGGACTCGACCTCTTGCTGTTCCCTCTCCCGTTCCTCCGCAGTTTGAACGATGATCCCTTTTGCCCGTAGTTCTTCAATCTTTTCTTCTCGTTCTCGAATTGCCTGGAGCCGACCTTTTTGCAGCAATTGCAGGTGTAACTGTTTTGAACTAATATGTGCCTTTCCATTCGGGGAAGTGGAAATGTACTTAGGAATCGGTCGGGGACGTCGTATTGATGCAATCAGTTTCCGCTTCTCCAAAAGAAGGCGCTTTGCTTCGTCCCGTGCCTGCATTTCAGGGTCTACTATCTCAAGATCGGAATCAGAGTCATCTGCGAGGGCACGGATTGGAAGATGCACTTTGACGTGCGGCATTGGTTTCTTTTGTTTAGGTGAAGGGGGTGGGGATGGTTCGATAGCCTTGCCTTTGCCTTTGTCAACTTTTGGAGGAGATTCAATGGCTTTCCCTTTGCCTTTATCGATCTTTGGACGTGGAGTATCTTCGGTGTCCAGGGATTTACTTTTCTTCGGAGTAGCAGGTCGCGTAGAATTAAGAAGATCGAGGGCATCAGGAAGGTCCTCGGAATCCGATCTATCCGAACGATTCTCATACTCTTTCGCCAAGTTTGAGGGCTCAGGGCCAGGTGTTGAATGACGTGCTGTTTCGGACTTGGGCGGGCTGGTAGAACTGCAATATATTAGTCTTCGACAATTAAATATGACCATAACAATACCTCGATTCTGAAGGACTTGGTGGCTTCGGGGATGCCGTTGACAGTTCTGGCTCTGGGTTTGTAACCTTAAAGTTGAACTTATCGAACAGGCTTTGCTTGGTAATCTTTTTCCGTGTTCGGGCTTCATGTTCAAGCTGCATGTTTCTCGCCAAACGTTGGCTCTCTTTATGCATCTCCACCAATGCCTTCTTGCCTGCCTGCCTTTTGGGTCTGGTGGGCTGAGAAGCCATTCGTCTGTCATTATCATCATCGTCCGAGCCAGATTCCCCTCCTTCCAATTGCTTCATTTGCTCCATCCGCTCCAGTTCCTTCTTTCGCTCTACAGCCTCTCTCGCTTCACGTTCCTTTTTCCTCTTCTCTACCAAGGCCAAGAAACGAGTGTTTTTTGTCAGATCTTCGGGGAGATCGTCGGAGTCGGAATCTTCGGTAGGCTTCGGAGATGATTCCCGCGAGCTTCGTGCTGGAGTACCCACCGGGGATGTTGCTGAGGTCTGTGCCGGTGAGCCAGGTGGTGAGGAAGCTGTTGGTTTTGAAGCTCGTTTTCGCCGCGGTGCAATGGGCATGTCCTCATCAGTATCGTCGTCGCCGCCACCGTCTTTCCGGTCATCCTCAATTGTTCCCTCCGGCGCCTTCGCAGAGGTGGAATCATTGCCGTTCTTTTCTGCCACTAAACTCTGCTTCACACGTTCATACGCGGTAAGACCATCGTCGTCAGATGCAGCAGAGGCGGCCGCTGCTCCATACATCCGACTCGCTAGCTTTCCGCAAGGCCTAGCAGAAGGCATGGACTCGGCACCATCCGAGTCCTCTGTATCATCTTGTAGTGCAAACAGTGGTTTCTCGGTGGTAGTTTTCTGCGGGGACTTCCTCCGAGATGGTGACTTGGGGCCTTCATTGTCTGAGGAGTCGGATCCAGCCAACAAAGCGCGTACCTTAGAACGTGGCGTAAGTATTATTGGAGACGCGTCGCGTCGTCTTGAAGATGGTGTTCCCGGTGTTGACGATGCGGGAGACGACATTAGGGGATTCAGGGGCGTATGTTTGCCTTAGATATGAGGAAGAGTTGGTCGAAGTTAATGAGGGTATCTTAATTGTGTTGATTCAATTGTTGATGGTGGGGTACGGTGGAGGGAGCGAGTGGAGGAATGCGCGGTGTGGTACTTTGTGTGTGGTGTTGACGCGCAACCACAAAATTCCCTACCGGTGTGCCGCGCACTCATGGGAAGTCCTTCCGCACGCGTAGATGTAACTAAAATATTGCCTTTCCACGTTAGGGCGCCGTTTACACGGTCTCGCACTCGTAGTGCCTTATTCGGCCAAATGGTGCAGTACCACGCTTTGACACACTGCTTATCGTGCATTCCAACAGCATTCCAATAATAGACGCTGTTTATTTTTCATCGAGTTCTTCACACCTTATTAGCTGCAGTTTGTAAAAATCGGGCGCTTGGAATAGGGACGAGCGAATTAAATTATGTATGAATTTGGGTGCTAACTCCACCATCACCTCCTAGGCACTGAATGGTAGCCGACGACCGACTGCAAGAGACATAAAAACGGTGCGATTGCAAGTGTGGTTCTTCTCCTTTGAATACATTTTCTTCTGGGTCTTCAAGTCCTTTGCGACCCTGCTTCTCACTCTACTGCGTTGTGGCTTTGTGTGTCTGCTCTGCCCTCGTTTAGGCGCTCTGCTCCCTCCTTTCTTTCCACCGCCACTCCTCTTCTTCTCGCCCCCTTCCACAGCATCAAACCTGCTGCTGGCGTGAATCGCGTCTCCTGCCCAACTCGGCAAGCAGTGTTTTGTTCTCAGCAGTGTGCCACCTTGTCTCCGTCGCTGGATTACCCCAGGTGTTGGTGCTGTTACAAGTTTCATCTCCCATCCGCTCTCTACTATAACTCGGGACCCCACTTCTTCCCCACCTTCGACGCTGCAACAAACCGATCGAGCATTCCTTTGTTCACATCGATAGTTGTTCACATCCCACTGTTACGCACATCCGTTCCCACAATCTCCAAGTAGAATCCATCAACATGGCCGAGGACGGTTCAGGGCTCAAGCCCAAAACTTTAAAACGCAAGAATGTCAAAGGCCTCATGATAAAGAGCGAACCAAAGAAGGAACCTGTACCTTCGATACAGGACACCCAAGCACCTGGCGGGGTAGCGAACGACTATCATGAGAGTCTTACCGGTCAGCTCAGCACCTTGGAAATCGGAGTAGAGTTCAAGCTGGATCTTCGGGCGGAGGATTTGCAGGTCATTCATGAGCTAGGTGCGGGCAATGGTGGAACTGTTAGCAAGGTCATGCATCAAACCCTTAGAACTGTCATGGCTAAGAAGGTTTGCCTCCTTCCTAACCTTGGGTACATTCAATAAAGCTCTGACTGTCTGTGATTCTAGGTGATTCACATCGACGCGAAACCAACTGTTCGCAAGCAAATTGTTCGAGAGCTTCACATCATGCACGAGTGCCATTCGCCATATATTGTTTCATTCTACGGAGCTTTCTTGAACGAGGGTGATGTGGTTATGTGTATGGAATATATGGACTGTGGGTGTGTTGCCCCTTACCCCCTGTTTCCCCACCTTTGTATTAGTATCTTTCGTGACAGCTAACTGAAATCGATACAAAGATCTCTAGACAACATAGCCAAGAAAATTGGGCCTATCCGTATCGATGTCCTTGGCAAAATATCCGAGGCTGTAGTCGAGGGGCTGCACTATCTTTACAATGAGCACAAGATTCTGCATCGGGATATAAAGCCCTCCAACATCCTTGTAAATTCACGGGGACGAATCAAGTTGTGCGACTTTGGCGTTTCAGGGGAGCTTATCAATTCCATTGCAAATACTTTTGTCGGAACCTCAACATACATGGCGCCCGAGCGGATAAAGGGTGCTCAGTATTCTGTCAAGTCCGATGTTTGGAGTTTGGGGCTGTCTCTGTTAGAGTTGGCAATAGGCCGGTTTCCATTTGATGCGGATGGCTCAAGCGCGGGCACCCGTGCAAGTGCTGGTCCAATGGGTATCTTGGACCTCTTGCAGAAAATTGTCAATGAGCCTGCCCCGCGGTTGCCGAAGAATGCGGCTTTCCCCCGAAGTCTTGAGCTCATGATTGAGCACTGTTTAATCAAGGATCCAGACAGTCGACCTTCGCCCGAAGATCTTTTGGTATCTATATTCTGAACATACCCCCCCCGATTCGTTTTGTGCTAACGTGTGTTCGCAGTCTGAACCTTTCATGAGGAGTGCAAAGGCAACAAACGTCGATCTGGAAGGGTGGGCATGTGAAGTGATGGAGAAAATGACCGGGAAACCTCATCAAAGAAGCCGTTCCTCGGTTTTAATCCAAACTCCTGGGTTGCAGCAGGCTCCACCGAGACCCATTTCCAGGATTGATGGACCTGCCCCTCCGCCGCCCCGCCGGCCCTCTGCTCCTGCTGCTGAGCCGGCTCCTCGTCGGTCCTCCGCCTCTACGGAATCAGGAAGACGACCATCCGCTTCTGCCGAGTCGCCTACAGCGGATCACCGACAGCAACAGCCCGTTGGTCCATTCCCGACTCGAACATCGTCACATGCGGCGCCCCGTTCAACACCGTCTCCCCTTGCCGGAGTGAGTGCAGGACATAGCCATGACAGAACTGGGTCGGGATCTGATTCTCGAATGATGCCTCCACCAAATAAACCAACTGGAAGACCTGGGGTACAAAAGGCGTACACAGAAAGCTCTTCTACATCAACAATGGAAGCACAAAGAGAACGAGAAAAGATTGATCGGGAGGCTGAGCGCGAGCGCCAGCGCGCTTATGCATTCCGACAGGGTACTATTGGTATTGGATTTGAAGGTGGTGCCACCAGTCCATCTATAGGGAAGGACTCGGAAAAGCCCGAGATGAAGGAGAAGCGGCGTCTGCCCATGACCACCATGACTACCAGCGGTAACGGCAGTGCGGGGGTTCAGAACGGATGGGATAGGTCTAGATAATGATTCTGGAGATTGCATTTTCCGGCGATGGATTGTTTGATACCGGGTTCTTTTGTATGGTTCTCTTATCGTTTTGGTATACCAATTGGGGCGAGCGTAAGATATTGTCCGCTATCTTTGTGTTTTTTGTTCGCCTACCAAGTTGGTAGATACGGTGCAAGCGCAGGTCAATCGCGAAGGTACTTGTGGGATTCCTTCGTTTGTTTTGCTTACAGTCATTCGTGTCTTTGGCAATGGGTAAAATACTTGATTCAATAATACCGCGGGTGAGATAGTGTGATGGTGGCCTTCGGTGAGTGGTTGCTGAGCTTGTTGCGGACGAGCTTTCTTCAGCTGCCCACCTTCTGCTGCAGATAAATTAGCCGCGTAACCAGGTCTGGGGTAGAGGCGCCATGAAAGGCTAGCGCCAAAATCATTTTCGGGACTTGGATGCGGGGACAAAGTTTTTTCATAATTCTGCTCGCCGACAGCACTCTCTAAAGTCCTCTCCACCCTCCATCCACATCAATCTCCAAACAAATCACAATGGCCTCTGCTTCCCGTTCCGTTTCCAGGGCTCTTCGCTCAAACCTTACCCGCCAGGTCGTCGCTCCCGTCATCCAGAAGCGCTCCCTCGTTGTCGCTGCCAGTGCTACTAGGGCTACTGTAGCTGCTGCTCCTCGCTTAGCCAACTCGGTACAGCAGAGGGGTGTCAAGACCATCGACTTTGCTGGAACAAAGGAGGCTGTTTATGGTACGTACAATTGACGCAATTGGTTGAGCATTGCCCTGATAAGTGGTTATAGAGCGTTCGGATTGGCCCTTGGAGAAGATCCAAGTGAGTCACCCCATCCGCATGCAAACGAAATCAATTCGGTACAGAAAAAGAACATATATTCTAATTTGTATTGCGACCATAGGACTACTTCAAGAATGACACCCTTGCCTTGATTGGTTATGGGTCTCAAGGTTAGTTGCAGTAATTGCAATCCTTCGGTTCAATCAGTAACTGACAACTTTCGCCTTATCAAGGTCACGGACAGGGTCTTAACCTCCGTGACAGCGGTCTCAATGTCATTATCGGTGTCCGAAAGAATGGAGCTTCGTGGAACGAGGCCATCCAGGACGGATGGGTCCCCGGCAAGAACTTGTTCGAGATGGACGAGGCTATCTCAAAAGGTACCATCGTCATGAACCTTCTCTCTGATGCTGCCCAGTCCGAGACCTGGCCTGCCATCAAGCCCCAGCTCAAGGGAAAGACCCTTTACTTCTCCCACGGATTCTCCCCTGTCTTCAAGGACCTTACCAAGGTCGAGGTTCCTTCCGACATTGATGTTATTCTTGTCGCCCCTAAGGGTTCCGGACGTACCGTTCGCTCCCTCTTCAAGGCTGGAAAGGGTATCAACAGCTCCATCGCCGTCTGGCAGGACGTCACCGGCCAGGCCAAGGAGAAGGCCATTGCCCTTGGTGTTGCCGTCGGTTCTGGTTATCTCTACGAGACTACTTTCCAGAAGGAGGTTTACTCCGACCTGGTGGGTGAGCGTGTAAGTTTCCCATCCTCGCCGCGACCACTCGCAGCACACTGACATCCGCTTTAGGGTTCCCTCATGGGTGGTATCCACGGTATGTTCCTCGCACAATACGAGGTTCTCCGTGAGCGTGGCCACACCCCCTCGGAGGCATTCAACGAGACCGTCGAGGAGGCCACACAGTCTCTGTACCCTCTCATAGGCTCCGTACGTTTTTTCTCAAGCGTGCTCTCTCGCCCATGCTAACATGTATACAGTACGGAATGGACTGGATGTACGCCGCCTGCTCGACCACCGCCCGCCGTGGTGCTCTCGACTGGACCAACAAGTTCAAGGATGCCATTAAGCCTGTTATGAACGACCTTTACACCTCCGTCGCAAACGGAACAGAGACCAAGCGCTCGCTCGACTACAACTCGGCCCCCGACTACCGTGCCAAGTACGAGGCGGAGCTTGAGGAGGTGAGGAACTTGGAGATCTGGAGGGCAGGTAAGGCCGTGAGGTCGCTCCGTCCTGAGAACCAGCAGAAGTAGGTGTGATGTGGTACGGGTATATGTAATGATGGTGATATGTAAGTTTTTGTTTTTGCGCGAAGGGTGATAAAAAGTTTATGATTTTTTTCCTCTTCTGATTAATGCTTCTATTTTGAAACCACTGAGTGATGCCTTGTGAACCCAACCCTCCCATATCCTATCATTATACTGGTTCCGGGAAGTTAAGAATCGATGTGGGAAGCACCAATATGGGGGGTTGAGGCATCATTGCGGAGATCCAAACACGTTTATGGCTCATCGCAAGTTACAGAACAAAGCACACTATTAATACAACTTGGTGGGCATAAAAAGCTCCCGAGTGACATCTTGAGTACGAATCTGGGTTGGTCTGGAGCTTTGAGTTCCAGTGGGTTTTTGATGTTTTACCTCCACTCGTCCTTGTGAAGGATGGCCTGTTTATACTTCTCGAATTCCGCCGTCGAAAAATACAATGAGCCTTCTGATGAATTGGGTGCATGGTCTCACGGGATTAGAAGCGTTGGTAATATTTTTTTTCCTGTGAGGGGATTGGGGTGGTGTTTAGGGAGTCAGTAGTAATTTTTCCTCGTATTTCTGATTGATAGTATATTGAGTGAGCTTCAAGATCCATGCCAATGCGGGGTTTATAGTTTCGGAAGAAGTGCCACATTATACGCAAGGTTAGGGTCGACTTCACATGCTCGTTACTCATCGGAAAGCTCTATAAAGCTCTCTCCGCCCAAGTAACCCCGCCAAAGCTTAAGTTCCCCCACTATAGGTACCTCCCCCTTCGACCATGTCCGCCACTCCGCAACCACTCTCCCGTGCCTCAGTCATAGCTGCCCACGAACTAATCGCACCACACATCCACAAAACCCCCGTCCTAACCTCATTAACCCTCTCCACACTCCTCGGCCCAAACATCAAAGTCTTCCTCAAATGCGAGAACTTCCAAAAAACCGGCGCATTCAAGATTCGAGGAGCTACACATGCACTGGCAAGATTGAGTGATAAGGAGTTGAGGAAAGGAGTGGTCACGCATAGTTCTGGTTGGTAGTAAAAACCATGGGTTGGGGAGGTGTGCCTAATTTTCTCACAGGAAATCACGCGCAAGCTCTTTCCCTTGCTGCCCGTACACTGTCTTCTACTAAAGGCTTTCCGATACCCGCACATATCGTCATGCCGCGCATTAGCACGCCCTCTAAGATCGCCGCTACTAGGGGCTACGGCGCGCAGATTACGTTCTCGGGACCTAGCGCCATAGAGCGGGAGGCGGCTGTGGAAATTGTACAGATGGAAACGGGAGCGGTGTTGGTACCGCCATATGACCATGCTGATATTATTGTGGGGCAGGGGACGGTGGCGTTGGAGTTTCTGTCTCAAGTTGAGGAGGGGTTGGATGTGATTATTGCGCCATGCGGAGGAGGAGGGTTGTTGGCGGGGATTGCGACGGTGTGTGAAGGGACAGGAGTAAGAGTTTATGGCGCAGAGCCGATGGAGGGCGCGGATGATTGTGTTCGGGGGTTGAAGGAGGGGAGGAGGATAGAGGAGGTGAAGTCTACGACGGTTGCTGATGGACTCAGGGTGCCTGTGGGAGTGACGAATTGGGAGGTCATCAGTAATCCGGAGAAGGTGCAGGGGGTGTTTTCGGTGGACGAAGAGGAGATTAAAGATGCGATGTGTCTATTGGTTGAGAAGTGTAAGATCCTGATTGAACCGAGTGCGGCGGTGCCGGTGGCTGTGATGCTGAGTTCTCCGGAGTGGAGGGAGGAGATGGAGAGGGTTTTTGAGGGGAGAGAAGAGGTGAAGGTGGGAGTGGTGTTGAGTGGTGGGAATACTACCATTGATAAGGTTATTGAGATTTTTAACAGGACGAGACAGCTCAGGTTGTAGAGATGAGTTGCTTCTATGTATTGTACATGTCCTTCTATCGTGATATCCCTATATAAACAAAAAATAAGTTAACCCTACCTATACCCGCTCACTAACATAGATAGCTGCCCTGCATCCTCCTCGAATGATGTTATGTAGAACTTCATAGCCTTCAGCACCCTTTGCATCGTGCTCCACTGCCGTATCCAGATGCTCCAGCTCATCATCTCTAAACTGTCGTATCGTATCCACCAATTCCTTAATCTCTCCCCTCTCCAATAGCTCCGGGCAGTCCTTGCACATATCCAGTAGCACTCTGAGCTGGTTGTTATAGTGCCCACCGATCTCGGTCTCCACCGCCTCAGTACATGCCATCGCCGCCTTCGGCCCCAACAGCGCTGTCCCAACTCCCACTACGTATCCGGCCACGTTCCACAGCGGCCGCATTGCCGTCGGTCGTACGCGATGTTTGGCGATTAGCTGGTCGAAGGTTTTGAGGTGATGGACTTCTTGATCCCACATGTGACGGATCAGCGTCTTGAGTTTCGCGTCTGACTTGAAGACGGCGTATTGGCCTGCATAGATCAGGTTTGCGCCAAGCTCGCCGGCTTGGTTGACCCGAAGCTGGGAGGTGTTAGCGGGGATGGCGACGAGATGTGGCAGCTTACGGCAGCTTCGAGGAAGTCGAGTTCTTTGGCGGTCAGAGGCCGGGGATCGGTAGGTGGGTGTTGCGAGGCATTTGAAGAATAGCGGAGAACTGTTCGTGTTCGGAGTGGCGATGCTACGCGGGAGTAGGCTCGGGGCAGTGTCGAGGCGAGAATTCGATTCGCCATTCCTTCGAGTGCAAAGTTACGATTCGTACCTTAATATTAGGCGATAAAAGTTGGTGCGTGGCGTCACTATGCGTCAAGTTCTCTGATTGGTTCGATGGTAGCCCTTAGCCCTAAATGTACTTAATAGGTAATCCATGGGGTGCTCAATCCTGAAGCCCAACACCCGACGTGCCCTGACCTCCAACCCTCCAACACTATATAACCAACTGTTCTCCCTCTTTCCCTCTTTTTTCTCCATTTCCCTCACACTCTCTGCTCCCACGGTACCCACTGCACCACACCATTTTCGTCACCTCAACACAGACCTTACACCATACAAAAAATGTCGCTGGAAGCAGAAATACTAGCGCTCGCAGGCGATGAATCCGATGATGACGAAGTCAAGTCGGAACCATCACCACCGCCTCCCTCACGTCGATCGCCACTCCCTTCCTCCCCCAAAAAGCGCTCGCGACCCCCCACCAAACGCTCTCGAAAAAAGGCCCGCCGCGACTCTGATAACGACAGCGATGATGCACATGTAAAGGATGAGGAGTGAGTTGCCATTACCCCTCGGTTACAACTGCGGGCGGCTGCTGAACGAAACGTTACAGTAGCGATACCCTCTCCGACGTCGACTCCTTCGGCGATGCCTCCTCACACTCTGAACGCGACGCGCCCATGGACCTTGGCTCCGAATCCGAAGAAGATGAAGACGGCGATCAGGAACTCTACCCCCTCGAGGGGAAGTACAAAGACCAAGCCGACAAGTCATGCCTCTTGGCCATGACCGAAGTCGACCGTGAAGCTGCGCTCGCCGAGCGCATGGCCCAGATCGAACGAGAACAGCAAAACCGTCATCTGCGGAACCTTCTAAAGTCGCGTAACGCCGCCGATAGCAGGGCCGCTGCTGCTGCTGCCGCATCAACACGCAAGTCGCTGCGTACCAAGAGCGCGCCTAAGAAGAATGAGGAGGCTACAAAGCGTGGGAAGTTGGATGAGCTTCGACGAACTCGAGAGGAGCGGAAGGCGACCGGGCGGAGAAGCAGCTTTGGAGACGAAGACGCGAGTAAGAAGATACTGTCCGACGGAGAGGAGGAGGGTGCATTTGCAGAAGATTTTTATATCAAGGGTGAACGACCAATTGAACTCGATGATGTCAACAGGTGCAGGATTGGACGGACGGCGTTGGGGAAGTTGTGTGATTACCCCGGCTTTGACGATGTCGTGGCCGACATATTTGTCCGAGTCTCAATGTTCGACAAGGAATCGAATCGAACAGTGTACAGGATGGCTCAGATCAAAGGTAGGATCTCTCAAACACCTCTTCATGCTAGACGTCGTCTAACATTGAACCCCAGGCTTCAAGCAAGGCAAAGTCTACTCTATGTTGGAAGGCTCCCGAAGAACAGACAAGCATCTAACACTCCTCCACGGCAAATCCGAGCGCGACTTCCCAATGGACATGATGTCGGATTCTCGCTTCACCGAGGTCCGCCTCCCCTTCCCGTTCCCCTTTCGCTTCACATATCTAACATCTACAATCAGGCTGAATTCAACCGTTTCAAAAACCAACTAGAAATCGACAAAATCGCTCTCCCCTCCCTCTCGCACATCCGTGCCAAAGCCAAAGCCCTCTCAGAGCTTGCTACGCGCCCACTCACAATCGAAGAAATCGATGCCATGATCGCAAAGCGCAACACTGGCAAAGCAGACTACCTCGAGAACATCCGCAAACGCCGACAACTCGTCCTAGAGCGTGAACAAGCTGTTCTCGACGAGAACGAATCTGAAATCCAACGTATCGACCGTGAGCTTCACGATCTCGAAGACCAAAAGTCTGGTCCTGCACGTGGAGAAACACAGATGCAACGCATGGCACGCATCAACGCCGAGAACAGGAAACGCAACCAGGCAGAAGTCAGGAAAGCAGAGCTTGCCGAGAAGAGAGCTCAAAGGGAAGCACTTCTAAAGGCGGAAAGTGGAGGCGGAAGCTTTGCGAATCCATTCATGCGTGTCAAGACTGTGGTTAAGTTTAGGCACGACATTCATGATTTGGAAAAGAAGGAGGTGGCTATAGGAAATAGTCTGCCGAAGGAGAAGAAAGAAACGACACCACCACTCCCACCGCAGACGGAGACACCAGCGAAGGTTAACGGTATTGGTGTGATGACAGGAACTCCGGTGAGTCACAGGGGACGAAAGATGGGTGGTGTGGATGATGTTATTGCAAGTATGGATTTGGGTATCGAGATTGATATCTAATCTTAACTTTACATCGATCAACATCTGCTAGTTGCTTAGGGCAGGTGGTTGGGGGTGGGGAGCTTGTACCTTTTTCCTTCTTCCAGTTTCTCATCGAGGTTTGATATCCCTTAAGGAGGGAGTTGTACTTTTTTTTCTCTTCAGGGTTGGATTAACGATGGGATGGGGCGATTTGATTTCTTTTTTTTTTACATACGGGACTCGTTTGGTGGGGATTGTAAAAAAAAGCCGGTGTTTTTGTGATTACAAGCTTTTGTTTTTTTCAAATAGGGAATCCTTTTTTTTTACGTATATGGATGGGTGTTTTTTGCATGGTGTACTTTTTTTTTTTGCATCTTGGGATTTGTGTATGTAGGAGATGTGTTTTAGATAGTCCTTGGGTATGATAGGTATCTAGAAGGGGACTTTTAACTGGATTTGGTGTACTTTATTAAGTGGTGAATCGATTGATTGGTTGATGGGTATTGTGGGCTTGATGAAGATGAAGATGAAAATGATGCTTTTATTGAAAAGTTAGTGTAGTGAATTTAGTCGTTTTGTTTGTTTGTTTTAATCATACTGTATTCACTCTATTTAGAGTATGACAGACCCCCAATCACCTCTGCCTCCGGCTAGATGGCGACGCTCCGCTCCTGCTACCCGTCGTCCCCTCTCTTTGGTCGTCGTTAACGAGCTGTCTGTCTATTCCATAACCTTAAGCTTTGTCATCAACCATAAAGATCATCCCACCATCATCAGTATCCTCTCTACATGCATCTTCCACTGAGGAACACCCTGATTTACAGACGCCCCCACAAAAAGCCAAGCTTTCTCACAATACCAGCGAATGCATATGAGCATCACAGCGTCAATGATTAAGGAACTTGCAACTTTAGAGGTTACAGATTTACAGATGATCTCGTAAACCAAACCACTACTAGCCGCAATGACGAATAGGGAAGCAGCAAGCGTCAAAAGTCAGGGCCACGAGATCAGTTTACGGGCTGCACTTGCTGTTTTTTACTTTTGCGCAGATGATGAAGATTTCTCCCCCGCCCCATCTTAGGGCAAGTTTTTAGGGCATGACGTATGGGGGTCGAAGGATCTCTCTTATAATAAGTACAAGTGCGGTTTTTTACGTACACTATTACGTCCTATATCTTCAGCCTTAGCACGGTCCTCCTCCGTGGAAGCTGGAAAGTTCGTGGTTGGGCCTTTTTGTGACAACTCATTTCGGGTGAAAGCGCGCGAGGTGCCCCGCCGTTTAAACCACCTATTCGAAAAATCTACATGACTTCTGGTTAAGATCCTAATTCGAAAATTGCGTGTGCGCTCCTCTCGAGTTATCTTCATTCTAGCAGTTGAATCTGACTCTCCAAACCTCTAGCTCTGGCCAGTGTGCTATACTTCTACTACTAACTGGGGCGTCGGCAATTCTCTTTCTCACTTGCGCAGCTGACTCTCATTGAATCGAAGAGTATTTGTCGCTCTTCTTTACGAAATTCCTTGTACATGTAGTGCTATGTTTCTGTTTTCATCTGGCTGCCACTCTACACCGTTCTCCATTAACTCCAAAGTCTCTAACCGCTGTTCTATTGTTGATTTTCTCATCTTGATGGTAGTAGGATCGCTAGGACACCTTTCGCTTTTTCAGGGATTAAATATTTGGTTTCTCAGTTTCATTTTGCGTGTGAGCAAGAGGCGGTCTTTCAGTAGGATCTGTTGCCTGTGTAGCTCTCGGTAGCTGCATTGATCCCCACTCAGCACCAGGAATTGGAGGACGGCTTTATCTTCTATTATAAATTGGGAAACGGGGGCGGGTTCAGAGCTCATTTGCAACTATTAACATCGTTCAGTATTACATACAGAGCGGCAACAGTATGTGTACGTTAGGATAATTGTTAACGGCACTGGTAGGGTCAGGTAGACCGCCGTAGCTGCGGCAGCAGACGACAACATAGACCGACTAGTAAGTAATCAAGCCGACATGAGAACAACCTTCATTTATATACGTACCCAGGACGATGCAGTTGTGCGGCATGAAGTTTCTATCCTCGCCCTCAGCTATGGAAGTGTCCTGTTCGATACCTGAATTTATATTGGTGATGAGGGTGGCGGATAGATTGCCAGGAGTTGCTTTCTTGACGTTGACTCTAATGTTGATCAACTCGCCAATTGCAGGATAGTCGATAGAGGAGTTGCGGGTACCCATGATGACCGGGCGGAAATTTCCTGACTGCGTTTCAGAAATTGTAGACATGGTGAAGGAGGCGGAGGAGGAGGAGGAGTACGGAGGCCTGGTCGCGGTAGAATCCGCTATAACTTAGAACTTAGAACTAAACACCGATACATAACTTGCACAACAAACCAAACATGATCAAAGATTTGCAGTAGGATATAATCAATCAGTTCTAAAATATTACCCACTGCACGCTCGGTTTCTACAGATTGATTACCGCTCCCCGTAAGCAAATTAAGTCATATTAAGCTACTGAGTGATATCAAAAGCATGCTTCATTATTTACAGTTATCCGACATCATGTCTACTCCCCGCCTCAAAACCCACCTCAGAGCCCACATGAATTGCCAGACTGACACACAAAGTACTGATGTACTGTACTGAGCGTCAAGGTTCATACAGGATTTCGAGCGTGACGATTTTTTTCAATACTGAATGTCCACGAAAGGGCTGAATCCGCAACAAAATCTCTTCAGATGAGACCTGCGTGATGCGTGACATATAAGCCTTCACGTTCGGTACAGTACCATCATTCAGTGAAGAGAAAAGAAACACTACGGAGTTACTTTACACAGCCTCATGATTGATCACTCATACACAAACTCGGCTCCGCCAATCAGAATCCTTGCAAGCAAGTGATTACTATGCCAAAATCGGGCGGTAGCCAATTTGTAGAAACCAAGCGTGAAGGGGATACCAGTGCAAAGCAATAGTTATAGTGATTTTTCTCCTTTTTCTGTAAATACGGTATTTACTACTTCCTTATACCATAGGGACTTCTTTCTCTAACATACGCTGTTCAGTGGTAGAGTATCCTTCTACCTGTATAAAAATTTCAGACATTGATAGCACTGTTGGTTGACAAGGGGGGTATGGACTTACAGAGAAGCTGAATCATTAAAAGTTCGATTGAAATTCTGACACTTAACCCAGACTGGTTGAATGTCTGTTCATTCACCTCATTATACACCTTTAAGTTTAGACGTGCACTTAGTCGGAACGCTGAAAACAGGTAGAGGGATACCCCTCGAGCTCCCCCATGCATTAGGGCCCAAGTAGAGATATTCCCGATCGCCGCGGGATGGGACAAATGAAGGATAGTTGTCCTAGCTGTCCTGCGCGGGAAATCCGTAGGAAACTAAAGCTATCATCATATAACCCACCATAACGTTGTTGGAATAGAGTATCTAGAGTTTCGATGCGCACGGGCTCCCTCGGCAATCTCCAGCCCCCTTTGCTCCAAGCGAGCAGATTCACCGGCCCGCCCCTCGCTCTGGAACTAGAATTTCGTCTTTCTTGATCGCAACACAAAATGCATTCGCCACCAACTAGAGTAAAGCATAACGTTAACGGCTGAAACTCTACGGGACGGAACGAATCCCCGCCGCTAGAGTATGTTTGAGGGGTGACAGCATCAAGGTGAGAAGCTATGAAGGGACCTCACCACGACAAAGACTGTGTGAATAAATTTAGATATGTATCTAAGGAATAGTTAGTTATCGTTGGTAATAGTAGATAGTTACAAGAATATCCAGAAGAATGCGTGGTTAATGGTCAACGATGGTCGGGCTTCCTTGCAATTGTTGTGTTCTAGTGTATCACCCGTTATTGCGTTCTCTTAAGAGCTCTAATCTATACTTAGGGGTGAGTGCATAAAAATCAGTGTAACCACCCGGAATCGCGAGACAACCTGTCTATCCCCAGCATCTTGGTTCAACCGCAGAAGTGGCCCGTGCATCTAACTGCACCGTTCCCTCGGGTCCCCCGTAAACGTAAAGGTTGGACTTACTTCACACGACCGAATATTTATGTACCTTGTCTTCTATCCTGTATCATATATACCTAGCCCATGAGGCGGTTCAATAATTCACATACGCAATCCATAAGGCGTTCAACAAACAACCCCTCCCGTGCTCCAGCCGAGTGGAATATTCATTATCTGCGGCTTCTGGTTTCCGCCCCCCATAACTGCAATCCCCATAACTTGATAGAGCTACTATTTTTAGTGTATGGGGTAGGTGAGTATGGTATGCTTCTATCGGTAGCGGTGACATGCCCTTGCCCAGGAGAAACCGGGAGTAGATCCCCGGTAAAGATGGCGAGGGAACCCATGTTTCCGGATTCTGTGTCGGGAAGAGGGGGTGCAACTATGGGACTAGAGTAAAGATTAGTGGAGATGGGGAAAGTCTTTCGTTCCCCTCTTTCAACACTACAATTATACGTGAAAAGGAAACTATTCCCTCCCCATTTGATTCGTCATTGGGGAGTTCCCTGAGTCAAGTCTCATTACAACAAGTACCCTACAAGAGGGATGCATTTCCTTCAACGGTGAAGATGTAGGCACAATCAATCGCAGCTGTAGGGATGGAATTCTTACCATTTTGAGGTTTCAAATTCTCGGATATTGCTGTTTTCGGTATTAGGCAAATCATGAGATGATGTTCCCCGCCGTTGCCCTCACCACATGCCCCTCATGCTCGCGCGCAGCTCAGATCCATCTCGGCCCATACTCCCCTCCTTACCGACCCGCCAAAAACACGCACCATATTGTCACACTAGCGATGACATCCCTAGTGGCTGTGTAGAATAGGTGGTGCATATACCAGTTTCATGCTATAAGTAGAAAGTACAAGCACAGTGATCCGCAACCGTGATATCCTAGCATCTGAACTCGTTTCCTGAGGAAGACCTCATTTCGGTTCCGAATGAAGTATGTGGGGAAAGACAACGGTATTTGCAGTAGAGTAGCCAAGACTTTTTTGATATGGAGAATTTACCTACTTAAGTAGTTGGCGTAAGCAAGCCATTCGAGCTCCCGTCCCCCGCCTTCCATGAGACATGGCGGGTACACCGTCAGAATCAAGTATAACTATCGTTGACGGCCCCCAAAACTCCCCCGCCCACCTTTGTATTCGGGATTGTTGGGTACTAGTAATTCGGCCCGCTACCCCTCGCCTAAATGTATACTCTAGTAGCCCGCACATAGAGTAGGCTTGTTTCTGCCCAACGTCGTTTCTGGGATCTCAGGAACACTCCCCCCATACTGAACATTGGGGGTTTGGCAGTCAAACAGCGAGAATTAAAGCTAGGTATCCAACCACAATTTCAAAACTTACGTAGCGTTGAAGAAATAGTAGACTGAAGTGCAGGGACACCCTGTTCTCACAATATCAAAAGTGGATCTAACTACCAAGTACTCGGGTTAGGGAGAAACAAAAATGGTTTTTTTTTGCTTTTGGGAGAAGGAGATAGGTGCTCTCACAAGACGTGTAGGATTTTTCTTTATCTACCAAGAATGATTCAAAACAAAAAGACAGATTTTTTTGCTGTGAGAACCAGGGGGATGACAAAGGGGCAGAATGTCAGTGCGCAATAAAGTTGTTGTTTTCTGGCCAAATTCCCACCGAGTTTCATGACTCTACAATAACAAGTTTGACGTTCCTAGTAATCCCCCATTATAGTTTATTTCTTGACACCGAGTATGTACACAGCGGATTATTTCCTACGCGTGGCTGGTGCCCCCACTAATCTCCAACAGTGCGGAACCGAGGCCCAGAGGTTCCGGATCCTTGGTATTGGATTGACGCACTTTACTTTGGGACGGAATGATAAGGGTGCCGTTTTTTCTTGCCCCTGCATGCGTTATGATACACGCTACTACCATGATATAAGTACATCCGTCCGAATACAGTAAAGACGTCTGCTGCTACTGCGTAATTGATAATTATAATTTATCAAGTAATCTTTTTTTATTTTTTTGGTGGTGGTGAGACAGAAAATGATGAGCTGTCTTTGTCTTAGAGTAAATGGAAGTCATACGAGAATTGGACTTGATGACGGGTCTATCCGTACATATAGTTATGAAGGTGTCAAAGTCAAAGTCAGGGAAGCTTGCGGAGGAACCAATACATCTAATTCCTATAACCCATGTTTATCAAGCCCAACTAATTCCAAAAACTTGCCGCTCATTAAAACCATAAAAGAGAATAGATATTTCTAGCCATGAAACAAGAAGACCCAAGAATGAACCAAGTAAGAAAGAAAGGAAAGAAGGAGAGATAGAATTGTTCTGTAAACAGAATCATCCACTACTTCTCACCACCGTCGGCACAAGTAACAATAGTAACAGTAGTAGCAGAATTTGACAGTTCAGTGGACCAGGGCGCCATACTCCTGGGTTCTGACAAAAAACGCTCCATACAATTCGCATAATCCGTCATAATAGGATTGAATTTTTGGTGGACAGGCTCAAGACACGAAGTGTCAATGTTGCATCGGAGAGTTAACCCTTTTTCGAGTTCCTGAAGACCCAATTGATGGTACTGGAGATATAGTTCTTCGAATTTGGAGGAAATCTCGTCGAACTTACGAACTGGAGAAGAGTTGTTTTGGGGAGGTAAAGTCTACGAGAGATTAACATAAGAAAATGGCTTCGGTGGGCATAAATATCATTTAGAGAGTGTGAATGATTGGAGGTAGAATATGGGGGACTGACGGAGCTTCCAGTTCTGCTGTTTGTTGTAGCGAATCGTTGAGATGTATCAGACATGGCGGTGGGAGAATTGGTCAGAAGAATTGAAGGTATTTGGTTGCAAATTTGAGATAAGGTGGAAGAGGGCTTTTTATCTCGCTAATTGGGTTTCTTGCGGCGTAATGTTGGCTCGTGTAATGGTGGTGATGGCGGATGTTTCGTTATCGTTGCGTGGTACAAGTGGGGTTTTTAAACCGTAGCAGTATGTTCATAGTCCATAAACCTCCCGAGTTCCGATGCAGTCCCGAGTCTGGATTGATCTGCACTGTCCAGGAAAAGGATGGACATGGGCAGTGGGTGCTTTGTGCGTTTCCAGAGTCCATTTAAAAAGGTGGGACAGCTTCGAAAAAAAGAAAAGAAATATTCTGATTCAACAGGGCGGTGTCACTACCAGAATATGGCCATTAATGCGTTAGATAGATTTGGTCAGATATGATCGATCATTCTGCCAGCAGCCGTCCCCATGTTTTCTGTTGCAATTAGAGGGTCACAGCATTTTAGTATTCCTTTATGTTGGAACTGCGAAACTTCGCTATGTACAATCGAGGTTAGTACTCCCGGGACCATGGTAGAACGGAATCCCATTTGATGGACTCCAATCACAGGGCGTAGCTGGCCGAGTGCAGTCCGAGGATGTGGATGAAACCTCCACGAGTGCAATGCTACAACCCACTACCTGCCTAGCTTGACGTTTTCCCAAGATGCCGGGACCAACACACGGACTAATGCCAGTTACATCACGTCTGTCGCACAAACCAATATGTATATAAGCAAATCCCTCCCAGGCACAGGGAAATGAGTTTATAGGGACATATTGTGCTTAGCTGGTCGGGTTCTGCAGGATTAAAGCGGGGTAGGTCCCCAACAGCTATTAGAGATATACTAGGCAGTATTTCGTAGATGCCTCCTACGCAGTAGCTGCGTGCATCGAATGTGCAGTAGCTACCGGTTGCTATACTATGTCTGTAAGTGCAGTCCGTCGGAGACTCTATTCGAATCGGGCGGTACTCTGACCTAGAAGCAAAAAAAGGCGGAATGCTGCTTTCTTTTCAAACCCTAGTCATCTACGGCCATCTTCAGCCCCCCCCCTCTTAAGAGGCGGACGGCACAGACCTCTTCGAGTCGTCTTGACTTGGACTTTTTTTGCAATCTTGTAACTTAGTTCTTTGTGATCAGGGCTGGACTTTTGCGATCACTTGTGCTATAGTATCAGGTTCGGAGTAGCTACCGCTTTCTGTCAGTAACACATCTGACTCTATGGCATCCGGCAGCGCGCTGAGGCCAAAGCGTGCAGTTAAAAGTTTTTTCCCATCCTTGCCATATATATCTGCAGGAAGCAGCAGTACCTCGAGTGGTTTCATTTCCGGTCATATCATACCACTCTGCTATGTATAGCTTTAATCAGTGTTCCCAAGCGATCAAATGGGCGGGGCTTGGCCTAGGCCGCGGCGATTTATTGGAATTTGAGAACCCGCCAGGCCTGTTTAAGGATTGCTGGCTTTCTGAGCGACGATTTATAAACACTGTAAACACCGCCAGGTAGCGGCTTTCTGCCCAGCTGCCGTGCCTGTTTGCTGTGCCTGCAGGCTTTCGTAAACTACACAACCATTATTCGTTACTAGCCATAAAAGCTATTAATGGAGATAAAATCAAAGCGCATGACCCGTGCATTCGTACTGCAAGTTACAAATGTTTGCCGATGTCGCTGGTATTCACAGGTATTCACAAATGTTCGCAGATGCCGCCAGGTACCGGCCTTACCAGCATTTACTAGCATTTACCTATTCACCGGCTTTTTGATTTCAAAGTTTGGCCGAGCCGTGCCGTGCATAAATGCGGCCGTATTTGGCCGGTGTGGCTGCCTGTAGATCGCCGGGCGGTTGACCGGACCGGTTGGGAACACTGGTTTTAATTCAGATAAGAATATAGTAATGCTTCCTCGTTTCGAGTTTCGGTTTCGGTTGTTAGACGGCGGCTGAAGCTTGAAATATTGTTTCAAATAACTGCGCTGACGTTCGGGGATCGGGATACCACCTATGTGTTCCCGCGTTCGGCATTGTCAAGGAGCTATGCTGTATTCTTTGGGATAGTAACCCGAGCATCTGCAGCGACCTCTCATCATGAGAAATCGACTGGGCCAATGTGGAATGGAATGCAGACTCCAGGAGAGTTGCATTCTGGGACGTCTCTGATATCAAGAACCAGCAGCACTGCGCAACTTCCAAATCTCAGGCAATAACATCCGTGCGTCGCACTTGGTATCATTGGAGACCCCTTTTAACAACCGCAAAAGTTGGGCTGGCGCGTTGGAGTTGTTCAGTAGCCCCTCATTGATTGCAATTCTATCGTCTATTGCAAAAAGAAAATGGAACCCGAAGAAACTGACGTTAATGTGATAAGCTGGTTGGATTAGCTGTTTGAAATCATGAATGTCGTTACGTTATTGTGTTGGTGGATAACAGGGTGTCCCCAACCTCTCCAAATAATAAGGCATGCCATATGCATCCGTAAGGATCAAGGGACATTTCTAGGATTTCTGCCACATACAAGGTAATATTAGCACTCAAGGCTATGGATTGTTACGCAAGCGTATGAAAAACAAATCATGTGCATGATTGTGATGCTTGGATGTAACAGAAGGTGACAGAGCTTAGGTACCATCGGCATCTGGCATGTCCAGTATCGCTTATACCAACTTCGCAGTCTCGAGATTAAGAAATAATGCAGGCTCTTGCCCCAAAATCTGCCGGATTCAAAACAAACATGCATCTTATACACCCTTCAACGTTCGCGATCTGATATAAATATGTTCCAACCCAACCTGGCGCAGCTATTGAGAACTGGCACATAATTTTCGCTGCATACGGAGCAATACATGCACCGTTCCAGGCCTGTCCAATCGGCGATAGTCTTGATTGGTGAAAGAAGACGTCTTCTTCATGGTATCCATCGTACTAGCCAAATCAATCATATATAGGAAGGTGCTCTACGTCTCTCCATCTCTTGTGACTGCAGACCTAGTGCTTAATCGCTCAAGAGCATTCGGCGATTGCGACGTAGTCTTTTTTGTCATTCCGATATGCATCCGAAGAGATTGATTGACCGATATGGTATCACCTAATTGGGATAATGCCGGCCACTCTCTCGGGTCACGGGTGATGTCGCTTCCCTTGACAATAGACTTCGGGCGAGCGGTCTATTTCGGATCGATACAGGAGTTGCTTGCTTGGTGAGGTATCGGTAATTGTCAGTCGTTAGTCTAAGAATACTGTTGGCTGATATATGGACGTTCAACCGAGTGATAAATATGAAGACTCGGTTGTCGGAAACTTTCTTGAAGCTCAGGATGTAATTCAATCATGGTGTTTTGATGTGGCGAAGTTGGCAGGTGGTTGCGACCTGAAGAAAGGCTTGCAGATGAGAGGAATAGGAAGATCCCAGCCTTGTCAGCGAACCCCTAAAGCATCCCTCACCATCTCATAGGCGACCACTTGTTGCAGCGTTTCTATCCGGATATCCTCCCAACGATTTACGGTTGAATCTCATCTTGCAAATACTTTCATATCATGCCCACACCTCTGCCTGCACAGACTTCAGTGTTCGAGCAACCATCACAACAGATAGATGTTTCCTTCCCATTGATCATCTCCACATCTTACCCTCAGTTGGATAATACCAGCGATCCAGCAGCAGCTAGGTGCCTAGTTTCGCGTCTCCTGTAACGAGAAAATACTGGACAGCTATAGCGTCCCTTGGTTTGCTTCCTTGTGCTGTCAGACTGGTTGCTCACGAAGTAGATGCTGTTCTTCCCCGAATAGAAGCTCGAGCTATCTCGATATTGGTATTTTGTTAGAAAAGCGCTGACACTCCCGTTTTCGATAGGTTCGTTCAACAGAACGTATGCTCCGGACGACTCCGCTATCCTACACGGACGCCCTCAAGGACTATTTGAGCCTGATGGTCTAACAGAACTTCCAAGCTGGCATCTAGGATAATACCATATGAAACTCAACGTCATTGTGCACTAGAACCCCATAATTAAACCGACAAGCGACCTCTGATTGATCCGGATGGATTGACTGCAATTACACCAAGCTGTGAATGTCTTCATACAAAGTTAGTCTTTGATATCCATGATTCAATGATGCAATGATTGTTAACTTGCCTTCCTAGGAAGAGAACCCAACCGCACAAACGCAAAATATTCCTATTCAAACTACCCTGACGCGTCCTACGTCCACGGTCAATATTCATTACACAATCCAATATACAGGGCTGATGGTTTGCTTAGGTTGACGCACCAGTGTTGGAATATTTGCTGGTGAGTGATCTTGGTCGACCTTGTACCCCAAATAATGGCGAGTGTTTCACTGAACAGCGGAAACTGGATGAGATCACCTCGACCGCAATAGTTGAACTCCCCACAAAAACAGCAAAGCAAACACCAGTCGCATGTGAGCAGTAAATCTGTCCGCCAAAGAATCATATCTCGATGATATGCTTGGATGATAACATCAGCTTTTGCAGCCACGCTAGAAAGATTCGAAGCATTTAATATCAGAGATTCGGCTCAGACAAAATGCATGGATCCGTGAAAACAATGATGTCTATCTTTATACGCTCCGGGCTATGACATCCACATATTCTGGTTGCCCGCGATATGGCATTTCGAGTTGGTTGTGGTTCCTCTCCATGCCCAGCAACGGCGATCAAGACAATGCAAGACACAGACCGAATATATTTCCTATATAAAGGGTCTTTGTGGTTGTTACGATCATCCCACTGATATGGATTCGGGACTGGCCGGTCGATCGATGCAGCCCTACCTTTGTCAGCCATATGTTATGTACTATACTAGAACGCGGTATGATATCACCTCCCTGTTTGTACTGATGTGTAGGATGATAATTTAGATACCCTGTCTAAGTTGAAAAATGTTGAAGTACTTGAGTATATTCATCTTTTCCTGAACATCGTTTTCGGGGAGTCGATGCAGCAACCTTTCCCAGGATGCTCGTTGTCTAGCTTGCGTGAGATGAACCAATAACCGGAAATGACTGAGGAGTTGACAAATGGCGCCAGTACTGACTAGTGTTCCCTTATTCAGATAGCGCCAAACGCAACTTCGAGACGACGGAAGCAACTCTGGAGGATATTTGTGAGGAGCTCTTTGCCTTTAATACACTCAGAAATATGCCATTCCCTGGCTGAAATGAAGGCTAGCAAATTGAACTAGGACCAGAGGTGACATCAACATCATACGATACGACCGTGGGTAAGACAGCTTTGTGGATTTTTTTTGATCATTACTTTCATGAGTAAATATGATACGAAGCTTGATGTCACAGTCCACGGAATAGATATACCAATATACTCTTGGAATCCTTCAATCCAATCAAAATCCACTGAGTCCTCACACACATCCTTGCCCGTCACGGCAACACGCTGCACCATTTTCTGGCTGTATTTTGATTTCTGCAGCCCTAAAATTTCAACGACATCTTGACCCATATCACAGCAGTACAACCCCTTGTACGATGGGTTCCTTCGAAGGCTTCGCAATGAAGTGCAATTCAGACTACTAGAGGAGAGTTTATGGTACCAGGTTGTATCACGAAGGGTCTGTGCGCACGGTTCATTTGAGTACCAACCACATAGAGTATGTACCCGGGTTGCTTGACAAAAAGCAAAAGCTAGACCACCAGGAGGTTGTCGATACGCTTCTGGAAGACGATCAGCAGAGGTACTCAGCTGGGTACTCCTTGATGTTGGTCTCTGGCAAGAGTTACGATCATGTATCTATCTATCTTTCCTAACCCAATGCAGAAGACAGGAAGTAGTAACCTTCCCATCATTATTCTGAAATAATTGTTTCTAGAAGCACAGTTTTGTACACTTAGTGACTGCATGGGTTCGAGGGGACTGTTAAAGGCTTGCCGTCATCAGAGCGAGCAGTCTCCGATAGTCAAAATCGGGAGCTGATGAAACGTCCGTACATTGCTATTGTTCAGTCAGTTCTTATTTACTGTCGGAGATGTTGAAGGGAAGATGTGAGGCTGGGTGAGGAGGTCTTGTAAAATGGAAGAAAGTAGGGAATGGAAGTAGAATCAGCAAAGTGATGGCAGACAAGAAAGCGTTGGCAATTCTAGTGCAAAAATTTGAATGGGAGGTTCTCATCTATCCAACGCCAGGAAGCGAGCACTAATTGCTAAAAATTTACACAAGAATGAGAAGCATCAACCAGAAGCGCAGAAGAACTAAGACTTCGTTCGGGGGTACTACATATTTGAGCAGTTAATAATCAAGTGAGTACCATTGGAGGACAACTCAAACATTGATATCTTCGACTCTGGTCCGACTCTGGTCCCAACTTGGATTCTGACAAATCTTTAAAAGCAGAAATGCCAGTGGTTTAACCTCGCCAGTGAAATATTGTCATTTTGGAATCATACCGCGTACCGCACTTTCAGAACCACCAAAAGATATAGGCGGTCGCGCTAACATTGCTTGTTAGTAAGTGTAGCCCGGCCGGTGAGGCTGACAAGCATTATGCGTGCGTCGACTTGCGGATATGCAACTCAGCCACAACAACCCCGCATATCGTATTCTCTGTTGCCTTGAAGCCGCGTAAACTAGTACTAGATGCAGCATATCTAGCAGCAGCAGCAGCCTATGCGTTCTGCACGAACGTAACCTTATAAGAAAGTCAACAGACAGCGATTAGTAAAAGCGTCAACACTCATCGCCGCAATATGGACCCTCTCTCCATCGCCGCCTCGATATCTGGCCTCCTCTCCCTCGCTGGGGGGATCACGTCATCAATGGCCAGCTTTACCGCTTCGGTATCCGGCGCCCCTAGGCTTGCCACTTGTATCCTTAATGAAACACAAAGTCTGGTCCTAGTATTTGAGCAACTCCAGGGTCTGCTCGAGCAACGGACGCACGCCCGCGAAGGACGAACCGCGCTTATCTCCGTCGATCAGATCAGATTAGTATTGACAGGGAGTGTGGTGGCCTTTTCGGAACTGGAGGCCGAGGTGGATGACCTGGGGACTGCCGATAATATGGGGTTGTGGGATCGTGTGAGGTGGGCACAAAAGGAGGCAAACTTGAACAAATTATTGGAAAGGCTGGAGGTGCATAAAACGAGCCTGGGGTTAATATTGACAATACTGCTTTGGTATGTGCTGCAGAATCATTAGGAAAGCCTAGGGTGACTGACTGATGACGAAAAGTCACTCGAATGCGGAGGCTGAGAAGTCAACGAGTCATTTGACTGCGCAGGTTGAGAAGTTGGTAGAGAGTAACGAGAGACTGGTGGCACTAGTGCAGGAGGCGAGACCTCAGTCATGTCATGATCATGAAGAGGACGTGGAATCCATACCGCCGGTTTATTCACATATTTTGCGGTTCGATGAACGGACCATGGTGACGGTGGCCGTGGAACCACAGTCGTCGATACATGGCTTCAAAATCTCGAGGCAAGAGTCGATGGAATCCGTCGTTACAAGGCCAGTTCGGTTCTCATTTGAGGATACACTCTACAAGACACGGGTCTATACCCGCACAGTGTTGAACTCTACAACGAACTCATTCAAGAGCGCTCAAACCATTGGATCAAAATGGACCCAGCTTACCGGTTTGTCATTGGCACAAATCTCCAATATCTCGGTGATCCATCTACCGATATGCGCCAGCGATATTCCCAATAGTGCTCATTGGTTCAAGTTCGGTTCGCACGCGAACCCATCGATCATGGGAGATCATTTGTCGGAGATAATGGAAGTTTCTACAGTACACGCCCACTCTCGGCAGAATTCGGATGGTTCAAATGTGGCCTCGGAAAAGCATTGGGACAATGCAGACACTGAAACAATCCGAGAAAGAAGTCCAAGTCGTGCCAGTCGGGGTGATTCAGGCTCATACGCCCTTCTTTCAGCGTTGAACAGGGATCCATCATTGGCAGAAGAGTTGGTGCCTGGCAGTTTATTACATCCTCAGTTTCAACCATACCTGTTGCAAGAAACCCCATTAGGATCACACACTACTGCAATTGACCGGCTCCTGTCCTTACCTGTGGATCAGCTGGAGAATTTAATTTCCTCCGTGGGCAGTGAGTTGGCGCGACGAACTTCCGGAGCTTCTGTGAATGGTGATGGCTCAATGTTTGCCTTGCTCTCTCATGAGGGATTGTGTACGCTGGTAACAGATTTGGACTTTGTTTTGAAAAGACGTCAATTGCGACTCTCCTCCAGTGCTTACGATATTCAAGTTGCAGCGCACCCGAGCGACTGGCCATTGGAAAACATCAAAGCGGAGGATAAGGAGGATGTGCCACAAACAAAATTCCAGTTCGACCTCAATGTATCCGAATCGTCCCTCTCCCAGCTGCCTTCACCGATGGGCGAGTACGAACCAGATGAGCTAGGCTCCGCAGTCAAATCGGAGTCACCCACGTTCTCCCCCTTAAACGATGGAGCAAATGGCCACATTGAACTGCCCAAACTAGCTTTGGAGCAGATAACTCCAGAACCTAGAACTCGGTCACAACTTGTCTTCGATATTATGACCAGACGCAATCAAAAACCCGTGCAGTTACCCTGCCCTGAAGAAGACACATGCCGCATGACACTCGGAATTTTTGGCGACTCTTGCACCGGGAAATCGCAATTGCTAGTGCAATGCCCGTGTCCTCCGACAATTGAAGACCGTGTTACCCGAAGCCTCGATAACGGTGCAATAGTTCTTGACATACTCGATACCGGAGGATCTTCTGTATACCGCAATCAATTGCCGGGATGGATCTCCGAGACGCAGCTCTTCCTCCTTGTCTACCGCCCAGATCTTGATGGATCCTGGATCTTCCTGGTCAAGCTTATCGCCCAGATCAGGCAGTCGAAGCAGCATGCGGAGAATAACGATGTGTATCCGATTTTTATCTTTGAAAACCGAAGAAGCAAGAGTAAGGGCGATTCTGACGACGCAAGCCGACAGCGGGCGTGGGCTCTTGCCAATGAGTGTGTCTTTGTGAGTGGAGATTGCATGGATGAGGAGCTTGTGGAAAGTGTGTTCTTGAGGCTAGCGCGAAGGAGGAAAATTGGGCTGGAAGCTGCTAAGGAACAGGCTGCAAAAAGTGCTGAGCCGCTTCTGCTGCCAGAGAGAGAGAGGGTCAGTGTCGGAAAGAGGGTAAGGAAAGCTATGGTGAAGAGAAGGATTTCAAGGGATTGGTTAATGTCTGGGTCTGGAAAGACGACGGTTGAGATATCGGCTCCGCAGCTTGTTTCTACAACGGCCAAGATATCATAGGAATATTTAATTTTACTTAGAATCAAGTGCATTAAATATGATGTGTTTAGATATTCGAACCCATTCGCAGATTCGGTCCACCTGTGACGGCTCGGCAGCTACATATAATATAATCACGTGGGTACATGGATGCTTCGCTCACCATCTCTCTCTTGCCTAAGTCTATACACGCACTCGGCCCCTTCCATATTGACACCCAAGGAAGTGTGGACATCCGCTAGGTAATGAGGGCCAAGGCCAAGAAGTGTAGACGAGAAGCTGAATGACTGAAAAGAGGAGATTTTTGAGGTTACTGATAGGCTCTTGTAAACCCAAATATACCTCGCTCAAAAGCTCGTCCCTGGGCGAAGAAATTCTTGGTACGAGTTCGTCCAACCTTCTCTCACAAACAAATGCACTGTCACATGAGAAAATGCCAGGTGCCGCATCGTTTCACCTCAAGGACCGCAACAATGTTCTCCCTCCTCTTACGTCCAAAAGAACCGATAAAGTCCCAGCCCAAACAATCCCACCGCTGTGCCCTGGATACCGAGCCGTCGAATCCCGATACCAAATCTTGTGTTTGCGCGTGCGATTTCAGCTTCTTTGGCAGCTAGTTGCGACATCCCCGAAATATAGGTATATCCTCCGAGACCGATAAATGCGAGTGAGCCTACGGGCGAAAGGGATTGTTAGCACCATGAGGAGGATATGGAGGAGGAAGAGGGGGAAGGAAGGGTATACCAATGACTCTACACGGGGTACAGTCGCCTCGATCTTGGCCGAGGGCTTCTTTGAGCGTTATTTCGTCGGCATGAGGTGGTTTGGCGGGCATCATTCTAACGAGAGGGAGGTCCAGAGAAGAACGCTGGGAGACATCTGGTTAGCTAAACCTAATTGTTGAGCCGCCGCCAAGCCGTGAAGACGTCACTGTACAAGCCATCATCACCTCCGACCCCCAACTGCCCACATTACATATCACTCACCACCATGAGCGCCATCGACGCCCTCTATATCTTCGACCGCTTTGCGCCTACTGCCACCTTAATTCTGCAGCACGAATGGCGCACCAGACCTCCCACCGCTCCCACGTCTCTTCTCGCCCACTACAATGCCCATCCGCAACCTTGTCCATCTCTTATCTATATCCCTACCACAACACCCCCGACGCTCCTCTTCAGCCTGGTCCATAGCAACCTTCTCTTACTCTCTCCCGCCATCTCCGAAATCGAACCCTTACTAGTTCTAGAGTTTCTTCACCGCATAGTCGATGTGCTAGAAGACTACCTTGGCGCGCCGCTGATGACCGCAAAGATTGAGTCGAATTATGCTATCGTTGCGCAACTGCTGTACGAGATGGCAGATGATGGATTCCCTTTTACTACCGAACCTAATGCTCTCCGAGACGTTGTTCTACCTCCAAGCCTAATCGGCAAGATATTTGGGAGCGTCACTGGCCTCCCCAGGTACTTTCCTAACAGCTGTGATACCACTTCCCTACAACTAACAGCACATTTCATAGCAACACGCTCTCCCTTCCTCCCTCAAATGCGACTCCCACCACCCCCTGGCGCCGCGCGAACGTAAAACACACTAACAACGAGCTTTACGTCGATATCCTCGAGCTTGTGATCGCCATCATAGCTCCGAGCGGTCGTCCACTCTGCGCACGCTCAAATGGTACTATAGCCTTCAACTCGAAACTATCCGGCGTCCCCGACCTCCTTCTTACTCTCCAAGCTCCAAATTCCCACAAACAACAGCTTGGCGCAACCCCGACAAGCTCCATATTATATCCTGTTTTCCACCCCTGCGTACGTCTCAGCCGTTGGCGCGACCGCCCTGGAGAACTCTCATTTGTCCCACCCGATGGGAAATTTATACTTGCCAGCTATGAGGTCGATTTGTTACCAACGCAAAAAACGCCATTGCAGCTGCCAGTGCAGGTAGAAATGAAGACCGCGGTCGGCCACGAGGGTGATGAGTTTGAGGTGCGAGTCTTAATATCAACATCATCGCTCACACCCACTGCAGGGAACGGTAGTTCCCCAGCGTTTGGAAGTAGGAGCGGAAGCTCAAGGAGCCCCGCATTCGGGGGAAGCAGTAACACACCGTCGGTGGAGGAGGTTTCCATCACCATTCCTTTACCGCCGGTAGTAAAGACTCTTGTAGCGACGCGATGTAGCAGGGGGGAATTCCACCACGAGGACCGAGAAATCGTCTGGAAGATCCCCACCACCGGATCTGGCTCTGCGCCATCATCAACCGCAACCTTTAGAACCGGGGTGCAAATCCGCGGCTACGACGCCGACGATGAGGATGGTGACGGAGATGGATCTGAAGAAGGCGATAGTGGCAGTAAAAAGAATAAAACAACCGCGGCGAGGAAACGGAGGATGGAAATGGCGATGCCTAGGTGTGCAATCGTTGGATTTACGGTGAAGGGGTGGTTGGCGAGCGGAGTAAGGGTCGACAGCTTGAAGATTGTAGGAGGACGAGGGATCGGCGAGAGTGTAAAGCCGTATAAAGGCGTCAAGTATATCACTAGAGCTGGAGGCGTAGAAGTGAGGTGTTGATGATGATGTAGGCTAGGCATGGTTAGATGGTAGCACATGATTTTCTCTGGGCGTTGGTTTTGATGTTAGGTTCTGGGCTGGCTGTGTTGACTATACACAGCGAATTGGAAAGTTAATGGATGTGTGGATGCCAGACCTGCCACCGATATATACTCACCTGCCTCCACCACCGATTGAATGCCCACAAACATGTCGGGGTTCAGTTCCGAGGCTAGTTAGTGATGGCATGAACTGGTTGAAATTTGTCCATAAATGTAATTTTGAGGTATTTTCGAACGATTTGTAGTCTTGGAACTGGGGAAGCGGGAAATTAATTCCAAGGAAGCAAGGCTCTGTCAGAAATCCTTCGAGTACTCGGAAGTGATGTTTGGATGGGAGCACGAATACAACACTGTAGCGAAGTCACTGTGCCACTTTAGCATGGCACAAAGCATCGAGTGATATCAAAAGCATGCTATCTGCCTCTGCCTACATGTGCATTAATTCAATTCGCGAAACCTGAGAGTGTACCAAGAAGAACCCGCTGTGTTATTTTTTTTTAATATCTGACATTGTTGACGTATTCAACGCGCGTAACCGCGCTTCAAACCATGAAACCAGATGACTCGCGGCAGGGATACGACCGAAACCCGGAGGTGAATCATAACCTCCTGCTGCCTAACCATTTGATAAATTGAACATCTCCCCCTCCACAATAACTCCCCAACGCGCCAATAATGCTTCAAAAACTCCCTCTCGACGTCCTGTTCCAAATCCTAAACCACCTCTCTCCCGTCGACCCATTCAAGGTCACCGACCACCCCTACCTCGCCCTCTCCCTGGTCTCCTCCGCTCTCTTCCACGCCGTCGAATCTCACTGTCTCCACCTCCTGCAATCCCTCCAATCCTCCTCCATCATCACCACCTCATCCACCCAGCGACTCCCGTACCTTGCACATGCCTCAAACCACTGCCGCTTCTGCAGCACTCCCACCTTACGACTAGCTATAATCCACCCAAGCATTCCGGCATGCCGGGCATGTGACAATGTGCAGTGGCCCAACAAGATTACGCTCGAGTACGCGACAAAGGTGTACGGCTTGAACGGGAGGGAGTTGATCGAACTTTTCAGTTGTGGGCCTATTGAAAGGCGATGGGGGAAAAGCTGGATGTTTGATGAGAATGAGATACAACGGTATATTGTGCGGGTGCATGGTGATCTGGAGAAGTATTTGAAGGAGAGGGAAGAGATGTGGGAAAGAGAGAAGCAGAAGAGCGCGGAGATTGATCCGAGTTTACCACATGAGGAACGGAGGAGGAGGGGATTGGCGTTGAGAGGCGTTTTTAGAGAGCTGCAGGAGCTGGCGGTGAATGAGGATGATGATGACGATTGGTAGACGGCTATTAGACTCTGCACGTCGCTCCGCTGTATTCAAAGCCATTTACACAGTAAAACTCCACCGTAAGAAGCGGTGTATCAGTCGAGTGGCCTCCTGATTTGCCAACCAGCAAGATGCACTCATTGTATCGGCAGTGGAGTATTGATGAACAGTCTTTGTCGTCCTACCATAAGTAATGATGTCTTTCGTGATCATGCACGCTATAGGTTAGGCTTCTTTGGTGATAAAAGTCTGGAGAACCACACGTATGTACTCCATTTTCCACACCCTTTCCTCCTTCCTCCTTCCTCCATGAAATCGGTCTCAACACGGTACATTGAATACATAAAACCTACCCTACTCATACTCTTAATCCTTGAGCATGAGTGCCCGCTGAATAGACTCCTTAATAGTATGGGTGTCAATACTGCTCTGGACTTTTGCTTTCTCTATTCCAACAATAGCCCGTTCAAACCATCTTAAAGCTTCGTCGTAATCCTTTTTTATCATATACACCAAGCCAATACTATAGACTGTATTGAGGGTGTCAGTGTGATTTTCACCCAGGGCCTCCTCTCTCCCTGCCAACGCCCTGTTGAGCCATCTTAAAGCTTCATCGTAATTCTCTGCCTTTTGAAATCCCATTGCAATGGTATCCATAGTGTGGACGTCATATTCCACCAAATGATTTTCCCTTTTAGCCAAGGCACTTGCGAATCACACGGCGGCGTCGCCACCCTTCATAGTCTAGAGATGCTCTAAGTTGTAGGTTTTCTCTAACTTTCTTCTTACTGCTTGCTTAAACAATTCGAAAGCCTCGTCACTGGCTCCTTCTTGCTTGAGCATCTTGACTAGTAAAAGAACTGCCTTGATCGTGTTGGCATGGAATTTCCCTAGAAACTTCTCATTCGCGCGGTATATTGTTACAAGGAATTCTATAACCCTCTTTTGGTGTTCTTTTGCTATATCGCCATTTTTTCCTTTGTATCGAATCTCAAGCACGCGGAGCAATGAATATTGGGCGTTTATCGTCAAGGAATCATTGGTACCTAAAAGCCTTCTCTCTCTCGTGGTATACGGTTAGAAACATTTCCTCCGCTTCCTCCAATCGCCCCTTCTTCAAATAAATATCCGCAATGCCTATCAGGGCGCCCATTGTTGAATAGTGGGATCTTCCGAGAACGTTCTTTCTTACCCGTTGTAGCCAAATGTACCAAGCTAATGATTCTTCGAGCCTCCCCTGTTCATATAATGACCTGGCCATACTTCCAAGAATGTTCAGTACCACAGGGTGCTTTCTATGCAGCTTTCTTTCTGCATCGAGCAACGCCCAACGTAATGCCTCAAACCCTGTAGGTGAATACATGTCTTGGCTTACCCTATAAATAAATCGCCATTTCTCGCTGCCAGATTCAACGTTTGATGAAAATGCTACACGGACATAATATTTGATGTCTGTAGCTTTTCCCCATATCCAAAAAAACCAGCCTTCACCTAGCTCGAGTAGAGCATTGACATAACGTAAACTCGTTGCGTTATGATAAACTGGTGGCGATAAGTCATAGACGTTTAATGAGGCGGAGGTCGATAGGTATCGTTCAGTAGTATTCAAAAGGGCAAAGAGGTGAGGCCAGATAACAAAAGTGGCAAACTTGTGATATGATAGCTCTAACAGTTCAAAATCGGTAATCTTGGGATATGATCGCACTAACAGTTCAAATGCTTGTCTAGATAGCCGTTCTCGCAATTCCGGACTGCAATGCTCTTGTGCCCAAGAATGGACAACAGGATGCTGCGCTTGGCGAGCGAATACGAGCAGAGTTTGTGAATAGACTCTTCTATACTTATATCTAAAAGAGGTATTGCTTAGCCATGGACTGGTATGACCTGAAGAACAATGCATACTTACCGTCTTCGGGCAAACGAAGCCCATGACGTATCATGTTTCCCTGAATATCTTTCCTATCTAAGAAAGCCGATACTTGCAATAACTCTGCTGCATCAGGGCTCTCTTCCTCGATCGCAGAGAACGATATCTCCCAGGTGGTAAATACGGTAACATATTTTCGGTCGCCCCAAACTGCCTTTGATTCGTACTGCGCCAGCAGATTTGTTCGGTTTCTTTTATATCTTTCAAGATATTGGTCCAAAGACAGTTGTCTGACCGAAATGTAAGAACCAGCTTGTTTGATAGCGAGAGGAAGGAAGCCAAGTAATCCCAGCAACTCAGTAGCAAAACTCTGCTCTAGAAAATTGGTTAGCATAAAAGTGCCTTAATTTGTGCAACACATATCTTTTGGAGAAAGTTCCAGTAGATTAGCAGTTTCTTTCAACAGTCGAAGTCCCTCGTCTGGACTCATATCTATTACTTCTATACCACCATGGTGCCGGCCAAAGTCGGTTTATTGCATATACAGGTCTCAGCCGGAGATGAGCCTCGTATGGCCGGAGACGGTGTCTTGCATGGCCGGAGATGAGCGGAGACGGAGACGGAGACGGAGTCGGAGCGGAGCGGAGACGGTGATGTCTTGTATGTCCGGAGATGACTGTCGACTCTGATACTGGCTGATGGCATTCAGCCAGTACTTGTACTCTCATATATATATGGCCTTATGGCCCTCTTAGATAATAATAATTAAGCTTCTCTAGCATCACTATTTCAATAGGTTATGAGCCCGGCGCCCGCTACTATCTTTACATTACACTCTTATTAGAACCAAAAGAACCCTAACCCACTCACAACCATCCCTGCTCAAAGCCGCAACACCATCACCATCCATCACTCTCCATCGCCACTCCTAAAAACTTCTCAACTTACAATATGCCAAACGAAACATTCAAGACCGATCACGGCGAAGTGCCTATGTTGGCTGAGGATAACTATCCGATCTGGAAGCAAAAGATTCGCCGAGTCCTCATCGCCACGAAAGCCTACGATATCGTCACCGGTGTCGAACTCCTCCCTGCCGGTAACGGTGTCGCCGTACGCCTTCTGCAAGAAAGCTGGCATGACCGAGCCAACAAAGCGATAGCACTGATACACCGCGGATGCCGCGATGAACTCCTTCCACTCATCGACGACATCGACGATCCCGTGGAGATGTGGGAAGCTCTCAGGAAACGACTCGACAATGCCACAACGACACTCGGTCGAACCCAAGTCCTGCGGAAGTTCACTGCCTCTCGACCATCGCCAGACGAAACCGTCACCCAGTACTTTACCAAACTTATCGCCCTCCGCAAGAAGCTGATCGGCACCACTGAACAAATCACCGATGACGCCATGAAAACACATATTTTCACCACTCTAACTGAATTATATGGAACGACCATCCAAATCCTCGAACAGCCGATCCCCGCCCCTTCGGCCCAGCAGTGAATGGATGTGATACGAGAATACGCTGAACGAGCGAGCCTAGCCAAAGAAATTGGAGATGCATCCACCGGAGCGGCTCTATACTCCCGTGGCGGAAATCGTGGCCGTAGCCGCGGCCGTGGCGGATGAGGAAACGGACGTCAGAAGCACAAATGTACATACTGCAAAATGGACAATCATACCACCGAAGCGTGCGGAAGAAGAAAGCACACTGAAAACGACACAAACAATGGCGATACAAACACCTCCAGGAACGACGAGCAAACTTGCTACTACTGCGGTCTCCCAGGACAATTCAAGTCCGACTGCATCCACTTCAAACGTGCCCGGGATCAACGCAGCAAAGTCAATAAAGGCAAAGCAACCGCATCGCTTGCCACCGCCGGGGATCGCGACCTGCCCTGACTAGCCGACAATGCAACCGCACTCACCACTGCCTCCGCTCCAGCTGCATGGGTCATCGATTCTGGAGCATCCCACCATATGTGCAATGACCGCACCAGATTCAACTCAATAAAGAAACTTCGACAGCCAATAGTCATTGAACTTGGAGATGATAACAAAGTTGCAGTAAGTCACCATGGACTCGTTAACGTTTCACAGGAGTACGAAGTCAATGCTCTCTACACCCCTACATTCCGGCTCTCTCTTCTCTCCATCAATCAATTGGATACAGCTGGATACACATCCACATTTGGGCGCGGTAAGTGCTCCATATCATCTCCATCAATAACCATCAACGGCAATCGGGTCAATGATCTCTATATCATATCTCCCGCAACTGCACTCACTTCGGCAGTACCAAGTGAGCCTACGAAAAGAAGGAGGAAGAGGAAGAGAGAAAGAGCACCACCGAGCGCACATAACACCGTACCTCAAAGTTCACATACCACCGTATTTCCAAACCCCACTCGAAAGCCTCTCACAATCTCAGAATCACGACTGTGGCATCGGCGCCTAGCCCACATTCATCCAACTGCCTTACGATCTCTCATTGATGGGTATACGAAAGACGACTCAATGTGCACAGCATGCATCTAAGCCAAGCACAAACAGAAAATTATCAAAGTCAAGACCAAGCGCACTACGAAGCCATTCGAACTCGTACATTCGGATGTATGTGGACCATTCTCCACGCCCACCTCCGCTGGCCACCGCTATTATATCTTATTCATCGACGATTATTCACGCTACACCTCCGTTTGGGTCCTCCCAAATAAAAAATCGGAAACATGCACCTCAGCCTACCAATCGTTCCAGGCCGAGTTGACTCCATGGGCTACGAAGTGAAACGGTTCCGATGCGATAATGGCTGCGGAGAGTACGACAACAAAACCTTCCGGCTGGTGCTCGCTGCTCGCGGTACAATATACGAACCATGCCCTCCCTATGCCCACCATAAGAATGGGGTTGCCGAACGCATGATCCAGACCATCACCGAGAAAGCACGATCTATGATGATTGACTCCCAGGCGCCACTTGTTTTTTGGGGCGAAGCAGTCAATACCGCAGTCTACCTCCACCAGCGAACTCCAAACGAAGGCCTAACGAAAAGAGACGATCGCGACGGCTATCAAGCACCATACTCGACTCCATATGAGATGTTGCATGCATTTGGCAAGCCTACTCACGACAATGACGGCAATAAGATATCGTACAAAGCCCCTCTTCACCATCTCCGACGATTCGGCTGCTATGCCAGTCGACTTATCCCTGAACCGCAACGCCGTGGAAAATTCAGCCCAAGATCCAAGCCATGTATGATGGTCGGTTACGTGCACGATTCGACTACACTTTGGAGGATATGGGACCCGGCATTCCAAGTAGTAAGATCACAATCAGATGTCATTTTCGACGAGGAGAGGAATGCCCACGCTTCATGCCTACACGGAGACGAAATAGACATCTTTGAGCTACCAGAGGAGACGGAATATATCGAGGAAATCAACAGTGGAGATGGACTTCTCCAAGCACAAGACATTGAAACGGGTGGAGATGGACTTCTCCATGACCACGCAGGAACCAGTCGAACAGGTGAAGGCCATGGAAGTGGTAATCATGACTGTACTGACGATGATACAGATGAAACCCATCTGCCCGACGCTGACAACCGTCGAAGTCTCCCTGCAAGTACAGGTGTGAGATCACATCCTCCTGACGAGGAGGATGCACCACCGGTGTCTAGAGAAACCGTTGTCCACAATCGACACCTCCGCCGCGAAAACAACAAAGCCCGCCGAATGGCGGCCATGACCAAGCAGTCATGTCAACCACGCACCGATCGTATCACAAGAAGCCAAGTTAAGACCTCCACAAACGCACTAATCATCATGGCGAAGGCACTAGCTTCTACATCCATCAACAGCGATCCATTCACATACGCGGAAGCCATGGATAGCCCACAACGAGACCACTGAAAACGAGCAATGGAAGAAGAATGCACATCGATCCTGCTCAATAATACATTCACGACCATCAACTCCCGGGAAGCACGGCAACTGCGAGTCAAGCCAATTGGCTCCAAATGGGTCTACAAGACGAAGCACAATCCAGATGGCTCCATACGATACAAAGCACGTCTAGTCATTAAGGGCTACGAACAGACGGACTTCGGAGAAATATATGCCCCTGTCGGAAAACTCACCACTTTTCGGTATCTCATCTCTTTGGTCGGAAAAAACGGCTGGAACATCGATCATTTGGATGTAGTTACGGCATTTCTCAATCCCGAAGTCGACGACGATGACATCTATATGACCCTGCCCGAAGGCTGGCCGGAAGGCCTCAACGCACCTGCAATCGTTGTTCGACTAAAGAAAGCACTTTACGGCCTCAAACAAGCACCACGACTTTGGCACAACGACATTAACACCTTCTTGCTCTCTCTCAAATTCACGCAATCTTTGGCCGACCCCAACCTTTATCTCCGCAGCGATGGTATTCTGATGCTTCTGTACGTCGACGACATCTCAATGTTGTACCCGGAAGACGCTACCAAAGCCGCGATCGAAGTTAAGGCAAGGCTCTCAGAGAAATACAAGATCACCAATCTCGGCCCGGCACGCCAATTCCTGGGCATCGAAATCCACCACGAAGAAAACGGTACCGGCATCAGCCTTGGCCAGAAGGCTTTCATCACCACGATTCTCAAACGATTCAATATGCAGAATGCTCACGGTTTATCAACTCCAATGGATCCTAATGTGAAGCTGGATCTGGCCGAGGATCGGGGGGAGAAGGAACTAAAAGATATCAAAGGCTACCAAGCAATTGTCGGCTCATTGATGTATGCGGCACTTGCAACTCGGCCCGATATCTCATTCGCAGTCGCTGCACTTTGCCGATACAATTCCCGTCCTTTCACCAGCCATCTGACCGCCACCAAAAGAGTTCTCCAGTATCTCAAATCCACCGCCGACTTTCGACTGCACTTCAGTAGCAGCAGCAATGGCAGCAATGATCAACTTACTGGCTACACGGACTCGGATTGGGCCAATGATAGCGCCGACCGCAAGTCACAAGGCGGCCATGTCTTCCTTCTCAGCAACGGAGCTGTCTCGTGGCAATCGCGAAAGCAAGATCTCATCGCTATGTCAACTCTCGAAGCCGAATACATCGCCTGCTCCGAGGGCTCCCGTGAAGCGAAATGGCTACTCCAGCTCCACCGAGATATACACGGCAAAGATGCATCACCACTCCCGATCAATTGCGACAATCAAGGCGCACTTAGTCATATCACAACCGGGATCATAAAGGCTCGCACGAAGCACATTGACGTTTGCTATCACAATAGTCGAGATCTCCATGCCCGCAAGATAGTTGACTACTCCTACGTACATACGAACGATAATGTGGCAGATATACTAACCAAGGCCTTGACGAAGGATAAGCATGAGAAATTCACAAAGGCGATGGGGCTATGGTAATTAAGGTTGGATTTATGGTTGTTTTATTTGGGTACACGGATTTCTTTGTTTTTCTATGGATGGCCATCCTCAGGCTACGGTAGTACTCTTTCCCTGCTCACGATCGCAGGGTTTTAAGGAGGCTACTATGAGATTCACTTTGTTTCATTTCACTTTGTTTCTTGCTCTACGAAGTATAGCAAGAGGGGGAAGTATTGCATATACAGGTCTCAGCCGGAGATGAGCCTCGTATGGCCGGAGACGGTGTCTTGCATGGCCGGAGATGAGCGGAGACGGTGATGTCTTGTATGTCCGGAGATGACTGTCGACTCTGATACTGGCTGATGGCATTCAGCCAGTACTTGTACTCTCATATATATATGGCCTTATGGCCCTCTTAGATAATAATAATTAAGCTTCTCTAGCATCACTATTTCAATACGGTTCTTTGACTGGTGATGATTATGCTCCGCTGTGATCCGCTCGGAAAGAATTCATGTATTGCGAAGCTGTTAGTATCATCGTAATTATCAAATATCAACAGCCATCTATCATTTCCCTCCTTCGTGAACCAGCCCATAATAGCATCCTTTATTTGGGTGTCGATAGAGCCGGAAACGTTGCCATTTTTATCGATCAAGCCTTCGAGGTGTAGTTCTGTAGCGATTTTGGTATAATTGGGTTTATCCGTTTGACTGTACTCCGCATAATGTCTTATGATTCGTCTCGCTGCCTCTCTGAGACTCCGAAGGGTACTCGACAGGCTGGTAGCATCAACCCAAAATATAGAATCGAAATCTTTCTGATGTCGATAAGCATATTCTATGGTTAGTTCAGTTTTCCGACCCCCCCCTGTACCGTAAAGAACGATGGCTCTGTATGAACGATGGTCAGGAGTTTTCAAAGCGTGATCCAGCTGGTCCAGCACGTTATCTCTTCCTGTAAATTTTTTGTTTCTCTCGAAGCCCAACTAAAAAGGAATTTGGAATTTATTAACAAAGTCCATACCTATCGGTATGTAAAGTGAGCATTAAGAATCCATTCCAGGAATTGAATACAGACCCTTCGGTTGAGAGGAACCACCATTTTGTGCAGCCTGAACTGCGTCTAGGGGCATTACTGAGCTTTCACGAACCCCACTATTCTTTTGGAAGCCGAGAAATGTCGCGCCGAGAACTGTCCCCTCTGAACTCACTCCGTATTCCCGAATAAGCTGCCAAATATTAGCCACTGATATCACGGCTCTCAACCTCAGGAAACCATACCCCCAATCTTCCGCCACCCATCAGATGCCCAACCAACAAGATGAGCAATGGCATAATAATTATCCACAAACGCATCTGGAATATTGTGGTCCTTTTGCCCCTACCTCGCTTATTAATAGCCTTCATCCACTTCTTCATATCATCGACCACCCAGCGGTATGTTTTATCGCCCTCTACCGCAAACTTTACCATATTTGTATGATCTTCGCTCACTGGGTGGGTAATCTCGCTCGGCCCGTACAATCGAGCAGAATGGCGCGTGACCATCTCAGCATTTGAACCATCCCTTTTGGTGCTACCGTCGTCCAACTGTCAATACAGAAATTAGTGTTAATTAGCCCATATCAATAGGCACACAAGGGGTTGGAACCCTTTTCACGGCCGGTGTTAATTTAGTCTCATAGAAGCTGACAACCTTGAATTTATTTGAGATGTGGCGGAGAGAATCCCTTTGAGTTTCAGGGAAATAGGATTCTTCTCCGAGCTGCTCGAGCAACTTGATTTTCATCTCTTGAACATCACCGGGCTCCAATTCAGCCTTAACCATTTCTTTCAGCTCAGATGTTCGAAGGCCGCCGATTGGGGCTCCAAAAAGCATGACGCCGTATGTTGAATCTAGAATATGGCGGTATTCTTGGTTCGCCTTTGATTCCAATAAAGTCTGACTAATTCTTAGCAAGTGGAATACAAATATTGGGTACCATTTCTCCTACTTGAAGTATAAGTGTCCGACAAAGATGATAGGCCGGTTCTTCAGAAGTCAATACAAGTTGTATGCGAGGGACGGACGTTTTGTTGTTTATTCATACTGTATTTACTCTAGCTAGAGTATGACAGGACCCTTATCACCTCCGCCTCCGGGCGAGCCGGTTAGATGGCGGAGCTCCCACCTACTACCCTTCATCCCCGCTGACAAAAGAAAAGAAATGTAAATGACTGACCACTCCTAACAAAAAAATCCCACAACGAAAGAAAAGCAAAAGATAGACACCACCGACCTCCATGCCTCACGTAGGCGGGAACTTCCCAACGTCCGTGGCCGCCAGGAAGTCCATCACCGCCTTGTCACATATCTCCATGGAAAACAGCTCAGATATCTGTACCTGCCGACATCTGCCCGCTTTCCAGCCCGTTGCCTTCCCCACCTTCTTCCAGAGCCCCCGCTGCTGGTGTTTCCACCGGCTGCAGTGGCGGAAAAGAGGGACGGACGTTGACACACCTTATCCTCGTGCCTTGCTATTTCCAATTCAGAAATGAAATCTCTCTTATGATCCTCTAGTTGGCCTATATCTAGTTTGTTTTTGGAGAGACGAGTATTGTAGCCGTAAGTTGTGATTCGGACATTTTTAATATCGTTTGGTAGAAAGTCCTTCAGCCACATTATGTGAGTTTGGCGATTTCTCCAAGATCCATATGCATGACCTGCAAGACCTGTAACAGCGACCACGCTAGAATAATCATCAGCATATATATTCGCATAAACATATCGAGGATGTTGGCCACGTACTCTGCAGCAATATCTTTGGGCGTGTATAATGGTGTCAAGCCATAGAAATGACTATCAATTGCAAGGTCGTAGCCGACGCTGGATCCTGCTCCGTCTCGGTATGAACAGGAGCCGCCATAAAGGTGTTAGAGAGAGAAGGTTTGAAGGTACTTGTGCAGCTGGTGAGTGAGGTGAAGGAACGATTCTGGCCTGAGGCTGCATGCTCGATTTGGTATGTGGTTCGATCTCGATCTGCGTTTGAATCCTACATTGATTGGCTACATCAAATACCTTGCAAAACTCATTTTTGATTCACTTCAGGTCTTGGTTACACACATCTACTTGTGGCCAGCGTTTTGTATCAAAAAACTGTACAGGAGGAGGGTGTTAAATATGGTAGTGCTACCACATGTTCTTAGTAGTGCGACATCGACACACTGCCGGTTCTTAAGTACAGTTGTAAAAAGCGGGGGTTTTCATAAACGCGATTTACCTGATTAAAACTCCATCAACTCCGCAGATACCTCAACCCGTTTTTGAACTGTTTTCATAGAGTATTCCGATGGTTTATAGAATTAATTAGGGTTTAATGCGGTTTTTTAATCTCCCCTTTTTTACTACAGTAGATTCCCGTGTCAAGACGATTTTGACATAGGCACTACCGTATAAAAAACCCCACCCTACTACTTCATATAGAATGCAATCTGTAAAATTGCGAGACGTCTAGACTTAAATAGTTGTTGACACGGCGCTCAACTTGGGTGATAATTCATGGTGCGGTTTAAGGTGCACCTTGCACATTTAAGTTCTTTGAGTAGTAGTAGTATAAACTTTATGCCCTGCAGTTCAGCCCTACAACTACGCCTACGTCACTAAGGATCCGAGCATGAGATCCTTGCTCACAACAATCTCATGAGAAATCACACCCCATCCATTCAATCTCAACATCCCCTCAAATCTAAGTCCCACCATCAAACACACAAACCGTTCTTCCACCTATCAAAACCACTCCTAATCATACACAATGCACATACTCTCCACTCTCCCTTACGACATCCACCATGAGATCCTCTCCCATCTCACCAGCGTCACGGTCCGCACGTTCAACACTGAACCAAAGTGGAACACAAGCGGTAACCACCCGTACCTGCAGCTCTCTCTCGTTAGCAGATCCCTACACGCCTCCGTCGAAGCGTACTGCCAGCACCAGCACGCCGTGCACTTCCCAAAAGAAAAGCAGGCCACAAGAACGCACCGCACCATGTACATTAAGTACATGAGCACCACCTGTCATTTCTGCGGGTCAGCTACCAATAGCTGGGAGCAGGTTAATACACTCCCATGCTGTGTTGTGTGTTTGTACGAGAAGTTTCCCAATCAGGCAAATCAGGAGGATCTCATGGTTGCTGTGCGGATCCTGGAGTTCATGGGTGCAGGGGTAGTCAGGGAAGAGCGAGGATTACTCAGGCGGGCCGCTGAGATAGCGAGGGATACTATGAAGTATTGGGGGAGGCGGATGAAGGTAAAGGTGAAGAGAAGGTTCAAGTGATTGGAGATAGGGAGGTTAAGGGCAAGACCGCGGGTTTAATCTTGGTTCTAGGTTTGAGAGATCTGGTCCCTAAGTTGAGACCTAGGGATGTACATGCTGGAATGCGGGTCTATGGAATCCTTGAGACTGATAGCTATATTTTCACCAAGCTTGTGTATATATGTTGATATCATAACCAACGATGTGGTTCGATATCAGAATTCCTACTCGCCAATAAAAAACCCAATGCATACCAATAAAGTACTCTTTCATCGTACTTAGATATTCAATTCATGTATTGACCTGGAATGCTTGCCTCATATCATTTTTGCATGTATTATGCCATGTCTGAGACTTATTCTCTACGATGCTTCTAACCCAAAGTATTTTGTCTAAGTTATCTTCACGTTCAATTCCGTGGCGACCAAGCTGATCCTGCTTGGTCATCCGGGCAACTGGGATACTGGAGAAGATACTGCTGTTGAAGGAGATATCATTATTGTTGATGAAACCAGTACTGCTGTCTGTATAGAAGATATGAAGTCAAAGAAACCTGGCGAGGGAGTCAGGATTGAAGATGTATGGTGAGCTAGAAATAAGTGCCTGGTGCTGTTAACGTTTGGAGAAATGTTTTTGGTCACCCAGACTCTTCATGTAAAACGAGCCCATATGAACTCCGTGGGCTCTATTATGATATAGCCTCCCCAACTCGGCCGATGCTTCACAAATACACCCTCCTTACAAACCACGCAGAACACTCGGTGTCCATGTCGTGTAAAGAGGCAGCGCACTAAAATGGGTTGCTATTGAGTTCGTAGCCCTAGCCCTTGTTTTAACGTCATCCATCTCCAGTTACAAACCAACCACGTGCACAGCCCAAACAATGGAATGATGATAGAGTTGACTCGCTTTGTTCCCACAACAAAGGGAGAGAAAAAAACACCCAACAAAATGACCTCCTCCCTCCTTCCCTCGGACTCGAAGTAACAATGCACGGACTCGAAGAACTTGCACGCACCTTCAAGCGCATCGACGATGAGTTGATACACTACTGCTGTGGACACAGTCGGCTGGCAACAGAGGCGGATGGTGATATTCGCGCGAGGGGTTACAAGGATATGCAGTGCGAGGTGTGCTTTTGGAAATGGTATCGACGGAAGAAGGATTTGGTGGAGAAAGTGAAGGGGAAAATGGGGTTGGGGAAGCAGAAGCGCAGAGGCGACTTCAGGGAATGATATTGCGGTTGTGAGAGGATGGACTCGTTATGGGTGGGAAGGTTCGTTTCATCAAACACTGAGAGATTTCCCAGACGACTCGTCCTTCTCGAGCAGCCTTCTCACCCTTTCAATGGTTCGAATCTTACTAACTTTCAATTCTGGACATACTAAGATAGATGCATAGTATTCCGCATTGAATTTTGACCACCACCCACGGATATGTCCTTTATAACAGCCCAGTACCTCCCTTCCATTCACCTCCACCACCAATTCATTTCCACAACCTGCCCACCAACCAACAACTCACTTCACCAGCCTACAAAAACCTCTTCACCAACACCATTACAATGTTAACCATCCTCCCCACCCGCATCGCCATCAACCCAGGCTTCACCTTCCACACCTCTACCCTCCTCACACCCACCACAACCTTCACTGAACTCCTCCACATCCTCCTCCAAAAACACACCGACTTCGGCATCCCCTTCCCGCATCTCCTCAACCCCCGCATCTTCGTCCTTCTCGCGACCCAAGCCACTCCTATCCCAGTCCTTGACGACGCCTCATGGGAACATGCACGCCACCACATCACCAAAAATCAAACCCACCCGATCACAGGACTCGTCATGACCGCCACCACCATCTCCCCCTCCCTTTCTCCCTCCGCCGGAATCCCCCTCGAAATCACAGGATACACACACACCGGTAAAGTCGACGTTTCGACTTGGTTCCCAAGTGTTTGTCCGAAATCGTATGAAGCATTCATAGCGCAGTTGGAGGGGAAGGGGCGGGAAGTGTTTCCCCACGGAAAGCTGGTGCTGACACATATCATCGTATATGATTCCGCCGGGTGGGGGACGACAATATTTTGTCCCGAGGAGGTGGCGGGGTGTACTAAGGATGTGGCAAGGATTAGGTTGATGTTTGATATTGAGCGTGAAGGGGGGCTAAGTGAGAATACCCGAAAGGTTGTGGAGGTTTTGGAAAAGCTTGGGCTATCGACTGAGTATGATGATTCTAAGCCACACAACGGAGGAATCAAGGTATGGGAAGAAGAATGTGGTGGGAAATGGGGATATGAGTTGTTGCATTCAAAGAAGCAGAAGAACGATAGGGATGATGTGCCAGAGAAGAAGCACCATAGTTGGGTTTCGAGCGCAGATGGGACGGTGATTATTCCGGCTGGGGGAATTCATCATGTCGATTGTCCTTATCTTGGACATCACGATGAGTATATCAAGCATCATGAACACCACAAGCAACACCACGAATACCTTAAGCGTATACATCATCACCATATTGGACTTGGACATAGGAGGTAAGCCTAGCCCCATATCCTTGGGTAATTCCGAATCGTTACTGATTTATTGCTGTATGTCTAGCTCTAAGCTTTAAGTGGGGCATAGGTATGGACTTGGAGGTGATCATGATTTGACATTTTTTGTTTTTCTGGTAGTCTTGCTTGTTTGTGTACGGTAGTTTTAAGTGGGCGCAAATATTCTTTGTGCTTTTTGTGCTCTTCCCCTTAACTCCCAAGTGCCTTGAGTTTGTAAATTGATCAGGTCAGAATCAAATAATGTAACTCGGAATACGAAATTCTAGATCTAGAATGGCAGTTTTCCATTCGACCAGTAGGCCAAAAAAAACATAAACTGAAAAGGATTCTGAAAACGAAAAATCTGTAGCTCGAATACAAGATTATGGGTATCTACCTACGGTTTGACCGGAATATGTAAAGGATTTTGTATGGGAGTAACAAGACCATATTTTCCACCTTTCTTGTCTTAGCACTTCCCCCAAATATGTGAGGTTTCCTCCGTGGATGAGCGGGTATGGGTAGGCAACCGAAACATTTAGGCGGTTCATTAGTCTGTAGACGACTTTAGATACGGCAGTGGGCTACGCGCCAGCGAAAAAAATAGCCGTCCAGACTAGTTGTCCATATTGCACGAAGTGATCAAAGGAGGATCCGGAACGGCAAATACAAATAAAAATGCAAATAATATTACACCAATGTACAAGAAAAAAACATCAACCTCGACTAAATTAACTCAACTTCTTTACCATCATCATCATCAAACCCACTCTCACCAAGGTCATACTCCTCGATGTCTTTTCCATAAGAAATGGAAACAAAGGTTTCCACAAATAGTATACTCCGGTGCCGAAAAACTCTGGCGAAAGCAAAAGCCGCGCGAAATCGCATTCCGTTTCGTGTGCTACCTTATTGCGTTTTTTAAAAGTCTATAATGAAACGTTATTAGCAGATATTAATTATCGAAATCCAATCAAGAGAGCATACCTCAGAAGTTTTGCCCAGAACCTTTTGGTAATTTGGACTTCCTAAACCCCACGACTTTCGGTCTCTATCTGTAATTGCGGTTGCGGCTCTTGAGTGTCTGTCTAATATCTTTGGGCTGTAGTCTATAGACTGTTCATTTTGAAGTCCTTGCTTTTTAGATCCTGTCTTTAAAAGTGTGGCTTTCTCAATGCCAGTTCCCTGATAACATGTCATAACATCGTCTCTGCTCGATACGTAAAGTCTTCTCTACATGGTTCAATCTGGTGATTGGCGAGGATAGACCGATCGAGAAGAGGAGGAAGACAAATACGATAGATCCCACTTCCGTATCGGATCCTTTGACCTCTCGCTAAAGCGTTTGAAGTGTCCTGCCATATACTGTTCGTGATCTTAATGTTTGATCACCCTAGCAGCGTTCCGGGTACAATACCGCCGTCGTACTGACATGCTTGTTAGAAATGCTTTGTGTAGTTGCTTTAGAGTTAACTACTTATGGGACACTCCAACTTCTCAATTCTTGCAGTGTCGAAACTGTCATTGGGGAGAGGGTCGATTTCGGAAAGGACTGTAACGAGTTGGTCGTATAAGGAACCGGAACGTTTTTCTCTTGCTGTCATCCGGGTGCTGCTTTAGAAAGAGTTGAGATCAAGGAGAGTGTGCTATTACCTGCTGGTCCCGCTGTTTTGTTGCGGATATTAGTTGGTGTTGTGGTTGAGATGGAGGGGAGGGTTCACAAGCTCAGGTTGTGTTAGAGGGTTAGGGTTAAATCAAGAAAACCTATCCATCTGACGAAGTGGCCACGGTCAGCAAGGTGATATTTGCGTGAAAAATATACGTATACCTGGGTAGAAGTGCAAAGTATGATGTGATATTCGAGACAGGTCGTGATGTCAAAATGATCGCTCGCAAGTAATTATATGGGAGGGGACACGAGCTGGAGAAAAGTTATTCTTAATTCCCGATATCAAACCCAACTAATTATACAGAGAAGAACAGAACAAACTACACGGCAGTTCAAACATTCCCAATCCTATACAGCGGGTGGCTAAAAGTATTGAGTAAGGGGACAATAAGCGGCAGAGCATTTAACTGCACCAATCAACCAAACAGTTCAAATTTGCTTGGAGCATTACTAGCATACAGAATACAAATGACCTCGTTATGTTTTTTTCTTAAGTTGTTGATGTTGACTCCTGAGCTATGTGATTGGTGTTGTCAACTGTACAGTAAGTGGCAGAAGTTATATCACATGCTATAAGTTCCCACACTAATATTTTCCATCAGAAGCTATGAAATCAGTCTCCAGAGGTTGCATAATTGTATATAATGACCGAATTTAGGTGAATTCACATTACAAACCGCTTATTGTTCCCTTACTTGATACTTTAGCCACCCGTTGTACATATATATACAGATCAGCGAGAAGAGATCACAGCCCATACCCAACACCCTCAATGAAATACATCCCTAAACTCCAAGCCCCAAACCCAAAATCGTATTTAATTCCCTTCCTCCACCTCCTCCACTTCCTCCCCCTCCCCCAAAACCTCCAAGTCCTCTCCACCCGCACCCACCCTAACCCTAGCCACCATCCCCCCCTTAATCTCGCCCGTAATCAACCTCTCCGCCAACACCTTCGCAACCTTCCTCATAATCAACCGATTCAGCGGTCTCGCACCATACTTAAGATCATACCCTCTTTCTGCCAACCACTCCTTCGCATCCTTATCCACTTTCAGCGTAATCCTCCTATCATCAAGTTTCTCCTGCAACTCTTTGAGCCTAATATCAACAATATCTCTAATCGCCTCCTTCGACAGCGGGGAGAAGATGATGAAGTCGTCGATACGGTTCAAAAACTCTGGTGCGTAAGCAGCTTGTACGGCAGACATTACCGCGGCTTTTGTTTCCGGAGAAAGCTGTTCTGAGGGCGGGGCGGAGATAAGTGCGTCTTGACCCAGGTTCGAGGTGAGGACGATAATGGTTGATGAGAAATCAACTTTTCGACCCTGAGCATCGGTGAGGAAGCCTTCGTCTAGGACTTGTAGAAGGAGAGAGGAGATGTCGCGGTGTGCTTTTTCGAACTCGTCGAAGAGGAGGACTGCGTAGGGTTTGCGACGGACGGCTTCCGTGAGTTGACCGGCGTCTTCGTAGCCGACGTAGCCGGCTGGGGAGCCGATGAGTCGGGAGATGGTGTGTTTTTCTTGGAATTCGCTCATGTCGAAGCGGAGGACTGCTTGTTCTGGGTTTATGGGTTAGTGGGATGAATGGAGATGGGGAGGAAAGGAGAGGTACCAGTGCTGAAGAGGAATTCGGCCATTTTCTTGCAAAGTTCGGTTTTGCCTACACCTGTTGGTCCCAAGAACTGGGTTGTGTGTTAGCATGGGGAGATGTCAGAGAGACTTGGTGGGAGGGAAGGGCGTACCATAAACGATGCTGTTGGTCTGTGTTCGGGGGTGAGGCCAGCACGCTGAAGCCGGACTGCATCTGCTACAGCCTTGAGGGCCTCATCTTGACCCCGAACGCTTTGGCGGAGTGTGTCCTCCATATGCATAAGTTTCTGGATCTCGCCAGACATGAGTTTTGTAATAGGAATTCCAGTGGTTTTCGATACGACTGCGGCTATATCATCAGGATCAACTGCGTCGTGGAGGAGGGAAGAGCCTTTCACAGGGAGTTCTCCATCCTTGGGTAGCTTTGCCTCAAGCTGTGGGATCGTAGCGTATTGCAGTTCGCTCGCTTTTCCAAACAGTCCCTGTCGACGCGCTTGCTCGAGTTCGATCCGGGCCTTTTCGAGATCTTCTTTGGCGCGTTTGATCTCGGAAAGTTCGGCACGTTCTTTCTCCCAGCGTTCTGTGAGTTCTTGGAGTTGTGCGTTCTTTTCTTTGAGTGTGGCCTCGAGCTTTGCCTTGCGCTCTTTCGACATTACGTCGGTTTCTTTACGCAGGGATTCGAGCTCGATACGAATCGTGAGGATGGCACGGTCGAGTTCTTGGATTGCGTCAGGGCGGGATTCTTGCTGCAGACGGAGAGCCGAAGCAGCTTCGTCCACCAGGTCGATTGCTTTATCTGGAAGGAAGCGGTCGGTGATGTAGCGATTTGACAATGTAGCCGCCGCGACGAGTGCGCCGTCAGTGATGCGGACTCCATGATGGACCTCGTACCTATCCTTGATACCCCTCAAGATACTGATAGTATCCTGCACCGACGGTTCGCTAACAAGCACCGGTTGAAACCGCCTTGCAAGCGCAACGTCCTTCTCAATCTGTCTATACTCCGCGAGCGTGGTAGCACCCGTACACTGCAGCTCCCCTCTAGCCAGCATAGGCTTCAACAAGTTCGAAGCATCAATGCTCCCCTCTGCCTTCCCCAGTCCCAACAACGTATGCAGTTCATCAATAAACAATATAACATCCCCCTCTGCATCATGCACCTCCTTCAAAACCGCTTTCAACCTCTCCTCAAAATCACCCCGAAACTTCGCACCAGCAATAAGCTGCCCTAGATCCAGTGAGATCACCCGTTTGCTTTTCATACTTTCCGGTACATCCCCCCTTACAATCCTTTGCGCCAACCCCTCTATAATCGCCGTTTTCCCCGTTCCCGCGGATCCAATGAGGACTGGGTTATTCTTGGTCCGCCGTGAGAGAATCTGGATCGTCCGTCGGATCTCTTCGTCTCGTCCAATTACGGGATCGAGTTTCCCGTCGCGCGCTCGCACTGTAAGGTCCGTGCCGTACTGTTCGAGTGCGGGTTTCTGCTCGCCACCGCCAAGGTCCATGCGGTGCGTTCCCCCAGGTGGGTGTGGTCCTCCGTGGCCATAGTTTGCGTAGCGACGTGTGAATGCGATTGGGAGGAGGTTTAGATGTTGTGACGACGACGTGGGGAGTCTTGACACGGCGGTGGTGGTAGGGGCTGGTAGGTGGACATGTCTGGCGTTGGCGGTGGTGGGGCGTGAGAGGATGGGACGGAGAATTGGTCGTGATCGTGATAACATTAGGTGTAAGTACTTAGTTCTGGAAGAGCGGGGGAGAGGAAAAGTCGCGAAACAATCGGACAGAAGACAGATGGAAGGTGGTGGTGGTTATATTCACAGCGGTTGTAAGTTGTGGAGTGTTCTGGACATCTCTCGAATGTTGCCCCGGAGCTTGCAGGGATGACGTTTACATTTAGCGATTCCCGACTCGCGACTCGTCAAAAAACACGTGAAGATACCAGGAGATGATCTTTCCCGTATTTGGCCCCAAACAGCAACGGAGCTTGTTTTCTCGTCATTTCTTATTACCAGATCAAACTCTGCATGGATTTGCAAACATGATAATCCCAAGAAACTGTGGGACCCCCGGCAGCCGAATCTACCACCGTGCGCATAGATCCCGAGGCGGAGGATCCTACAGCAGAAGCTCAACTTTTGGTGGTGGAGATTGACTTGAATGATAACGTTGTACCACCGAAGGTAATACCTGAGCCTACACTAGCTGAACCCGGGTTACAAAAGAACCAGAGATTTCAGATGATCACCCGAACGAAGCTTGCAAATGACGAACCAAAGCCGATTGGCAACTCCGAAGACGACAAATCGCATACAAAGGTCGTACTTCAGCCTGAGAACCGCTGATCACTCAGGAGCTGGAACCTGATTACCGCCCGCAACTGTCTGATGGCTTCGCCGAAGCCTCTGAGACCCGAACTTCTAGACGACTGTCCAAAGCTGCCCAAAGCTGTCAAGAACCCAGCCGGTAGAACAGACCGATATTGCCTTGGCTGCTACCACCGATATCTCGAGCCGATACTGTCTAGTATCTGAGAGCAACTGCGAAGCTCGAGCTTCTTCTTTTAACGGCTGAACCACGTCTCCAGGATCATGAGCTTCATCATCAAACACGAGAGTATTCACGGTGCCAACATCTACTACCCAATAACGAAGTGCTGCACCTCGATTGGTAATAGGTACTGAACACTAAGGGTCCTGAAATGGGTTTTATTGGTTGGTTGAACGCTGCTGCGGAGCATTGGCTAATCACAACTCTACTTAGCGGCGTGTCGCTGTATTCAGTGTCAATTACCAGTCGAGGTATTATCAATATTGTGGCGAAGTGACTGGGCCACGGGCTCTTACTGTGTGGCCTTTGCATGGCAGCATGCGGCTTATTAACGTGTATCTCAGCTTATGGGGAGTAGTTGTGACAGCTGAAATAGAGGTGACGAATGAGCGTGACTTTATGAGGCCTTATCACTAACTTTAACGAGGAGTTATTTAAGCCCGATGATGATGAGATACATCTAGTTGCTAAGTTTTTGGAAAGACCCTATTTTTCAACACTTTTGCTGAATGAATATGCTGACGCGAGTGGTGATGACAAGATCTGATTTACTATTTTTGGCGTGGCGGGAAGTATCCGAAACTGACTCTGCGGGCTCCCTTGGCGCCCAAAATGTTAGACTCTCGATTTCGCAATCACAAAAGACTTACTTAAGTTACATATTTGCATACGTTTCAGAAGTTTTGAAATAATATGCGGTACATACATATACATACATATTCCAACTTCAAGTTGCGAAGTTTCGGGCGCTAAGGCTTTTTGTTTCGAAAAGATGCGTGATGTCTACAGAATAACAATTATCGTGAGGAGTTGGATATGCTACATGCAAGTTGCAAACCGTCATCGAGGATGAGAGACGATTGGTAGTGATCGGACTAAACCTATTCCTATCAAAACAGATGAGTATTGAGTGGCGCTGTGGCGGGCGATAAAGTCGAGAATATATACTGAGTGCGAATTTTGACTCCGCGCTTGAGGTCATCAAAAATCGGAAAATAGAAATCGCCATGTGCCTCAAGTGGCACTGCTCGTTCCTGAAGTTGGCTGTACGTAAGAAATGGAACTTCGTTTTTCCAGAAACAGGCGCTCATGGGCTATTTCGGGATAGTGGCTGGGTTTCACAAAAGTCTACCCCTCCAAACAACATCTCAGACAATATGCACCAACACCACGTTTTGGATCTCATCCACCATTTTTTCCCACACCATCAGCTTCATCTTAGTCAATGACGATGCTGGAATTAAGCGACACAGTCGACTCTACTGTACCTAGATGATGCAAGTAAGATATCCCGGTAGACTGGTAGTCCTTATTGTTAGAATTTTATACTGCCCCCCCCCCCATACGTCTTCTGGTTCAGTGTATAACTCTCCCAGTTCCCCAACTCCTGCTAGTTTTTCCTCACATCTACTGCATCTTCCTTGAGCTTGTTTTCTTAGCCTTGATCTTTTCTTTCCTTTCCTTTCACTTCTCAATCACCATCACCACCAGCATCTTCTCTTCTCTCTCAATAATCCCAGGTGGATTGGTATCTATTTGCTACTACTATTCCTCTTAACACATTCTTAATCTCTGCTCCGGTAGCTTTTCCGCCCACCAACTTTCGCCATGACCATCTTCCGGAAACTCTTTACCTGTGCGCTCGCATTCGGCGGTCTTGTTGGAGCATTTCCTCTCACACGCCGACAGGGAGGTCAATTATCAGACATAGACATCTTGAAATTGTACCCCATCCTCTCCTCCGCCTTATAAACTTCACCTAACTAACCCCGCACCCAGCGCCCTAACACTCGAACACCTCGAATCAGCCTTCTACCGTGAAGGCTTCGCCAAGTTTTCCGCCTCCGACTTCGAAGCTCTCGGGCTCGATCAAGCCACAATCGAGGGCCTAATCTCAATCGGCAAAACCGAAGAAACACACGTAAAATTCCTTACAGAAGCCATTAAAGCCAGCAAGGGCGTCCCCGTAGAACCATGTATCTACGACTTCAAACTCACCACCGCCGCATCAATGGTACAAACAGCGCGGATCCTGGAGGCAGTAGGAATCAGCGCCTACCTTGGTGCCGCCCCATTGGTCAAGGACAAGGCGGTCCTGAGCGCCGCTGCATCTATCGTCACTGTCGAGGCTAGACACCAAACTTTCATCCGAACGGCGCTGAAGTCTAAGCCCGTGCCCCAAGCCTTCGATGTCGCAATCGGCCCCCTGCAGATATTTACCCTCGCTTCGTCGTTTATTGTTTCGTGCCCGAAGGTGTCGGATCTAGGACTTACCCCGCTCCCGCCGCTTAACGTTCTTGATGCTTCCAATGTTCGGCCGGGATCAAGCTTGAAGATGGTTATGCCGAATGCTAAGGATGGACTTTCATGTTCGTTCACAACAGGAGATGGAGGTCTGCAGTTCTCACCGTTCAGTAATGGGGCGTGTGTGGTGCCTGATGGGATTGGCGGGGAGACTTTCTTAACAGTTACGACGGAGAAGGAGGGCGCTGGAACGCTGGCGGATGATAAGATTGTTGCTGGGTATGTTCCCCCCCCTCTTCCCCCCACTGGGTGAGTGAATGAGATGCTGATTGTGTGTATAGACCAGCCGTCTTGGTGCTTTCATAGACTTACCGTGCGTGTGTGTGTGATAGATGTAGCTACTTAGTATCTACAAAGTGTACCCTGTAAATTAAGTTGTTTTTTTTTTATACCCCAACACCACAGCTTTGCTTCTTCCTACTTCTTTTTTTGTTCCGTTTTACAACTTTCTCGTTTCTTTTTCTTTTTTTTTTGTATGTATTATAACCATTGTAGTGAATGGGCGAGATGTAGAGGGCGTGAAGGCCTAGTATGGAGTTTGAATAAAGGTGGAATTTTAAAAGCTTGATATCATCATCATCACTATCAACCAAATGTGAATCCATAACGTTCTATTTCCTGTTTTGTGAAAAGACAGTAAAAGTCCTTGGTATGGATTTAGATTGAGTCGACGCTTCGAAACGTTGTTTTCCTCAGCCGGCGAATTAATGGTTAGTACATATATTGTACTCGTCGCCGAGGATAGTAGCACTTGTGCTGACAGTTTTTTTCAATCTCCGAATGGTCAGGGTGCAAGAAAAATTGTTTAGTACACCCCCTTGTTGTTGTTTATTCATACTGTATTTACTCTAGCTAGAGTATGACAGGACCCTTATCACCCCCGCCTCCGGGCGAGCCGGTTAGATGGCGGAGCTCCCACCTACTACCCTTCATCCCCGAGTACACCCCCTTCTGAAAGCTAGCGTACTTTCCTCAGTAACAGGTACAGTAGACATTAGAAGAACCACAACGAATCCAGCTGTGAGATTTGTTTCATAAATAGTAGCTATTTCCCGTCGTGGCCGTGACCTTCTACCCCTGTATATATCGTCACCCTCCACCCCCAGGAGATCATTGTCACCACGGTATAAGATATCCTTTTTACGTGGGCACCGGGAGTGTTACTCCATGATGCGAGCCGTCCAAACAAGTACGGTACACATCTGGGAACTGGTATTCTGAATCGAAGGGGGTTATTTATTCCTTGGGTAGGAATGTATAAGAGTGAGTGACTTCAGCAGGGTAAAACCTTTCGCCTAGGTTGGAAAGTTTGAACACAGTCAGTTGTAAACATGATGAGCGGGACATGGCGAAGTGGGGCGAGTGTGTGTGATGATTTTAAGGCATTCGAGAAGCCAGTTTTGGAGGTGGACGCTGAGTGTGCGGCGAATGTGGAGAGATTGAGGTGTGTAGATTGAGTTAGCATGGTGGGCTGTTACGGCAGGTGCAGTAGGAACTTCGGTTATCGCACTAGAGGGAGAAGAAAACTTGTCCCTGAATGGGGACGAGGAACTTCAAATATGAATATTTGGGTATACCTATGTGGTGCGAGCGGTAAAGGTCTGTAAAATGGGCACGTTCCTTCATCTTCGGGGTCTTGGCTATGTTGGAGAGCTCACCACGCACTCCATATTCTCTCTCCATACCACTGGATATACGACATTCCCATCGTGAAATCGCTCGGCCGAGAAAACGCCTTGACGCCGCTCCACCCATCCAACTATACTACTCCTCTAAACGCCCCATTTCTAATTGATCACAACCCTAATCAACTGTATGCACCCTCGGAGATCACCAGCACTCAATGACTGCTTGGGCACCCTGCTCGGAACATATACCATCACTCGGAATATCTCGTTTCGTCAAAACTACGATTCATTCCATCTCGCATCGAAGGCCAGGCCAAGGTAGTGCAAAATTACTAAGAAATACCCAAGGTTCTGCTGGGCGTTAAAGGCAAAAATAAGGTCCGGAGAATTACCTTAACTCCATTAGAACAAGCAGTAAACGGCAATATGAAACATCAGTCCATCACTATGCACTATAACGGCTAAGGTCTTGCTTTTGAAGACCAGTACCAAAAGGGTCGTACTATGCGGCGGTCAAATCGGGAGTCATAGAGAACTCTTGCACTGGGCTTTACCACGACCATGTTCAATAGGCGGCTTCGTGGTATGTTTCTCACTCCTCTATTTTAGACTATCTAGTAATTCCTTATTCAAAAACAGCCAGAGTTCTCTTTCGTATTCACGAACATTTCCGGAATTTACGGTACTACCTATGCTACTCTCGAGACGTTTGTGCTATGGGAAAATGTTGCATGAACGTTCGAACAGTTAGAGAGGCCAATGTGGGCATGAATTCAATGGTAGCTTTACTCTTTCCTGTATTTGCATGTCACAATAATCCATCCATTCCCACTTCATAGTTGTCTTCGCCTCTGGCCATGGCTATCGACTCGGAACCCTGATGGTAGGTATTACGGAGCTAGGTAGGTATATGACAAAATTACTATTGAGTATGATCAATCATTCACGAAAGAGCCCTGATTTGCTATTGAAACTGTAACCGATACTAGCCGGATCAGCAGAAAGGTAACCACACAACTAATTCATAAGTATCTGAACTACAACAAAGTAATTTGTAATTTGCATTAGATATATTCTAGCATGTGGCTTACCTCCGGCCGGAGAATCGATATTTTGTCTCTTTTTTTTAGTAATAGCTTTGTTTCGGAGGCGTTTTTCTTCTCCGGACTTGTTTGTGGGGGGGGGGGGGGGGGGGGGGGTGGAATTTTCAATTCGCTCGGGAGTGCAAAGTTACTCCCATCTTGAAATTGATACGTGCCTACACAGTGAACCACTCAACATGACATCCCCATCCCTCTTAAATCCCCCTCCCTCCCGTCTTCCCATCTCTAACCATGGCTTGCGATTGTACTCTCCCCACAGGATGCACAAAACAGGGAATCTTCACGACTTTCCTCTGCAAGCACACAGTACACCAATTCTGTCTCGAGCGCAGCCTAGAAGATGCACCCTTACTCGGTCCACAGCACCGACAGGCCTGGACTCTGCCGTGCGGGTGCGAAACTACTTGGAAGAAGTTTTGTAAAGGTGCATATCCGTTGCCAGTGGTTGTTGGGGTTGTGGCTGTGAAGAAGAAGGTAAAAGAGAAGGAGAAGAAGAAAAACTCGGCAAAAACGCCTGTAAAAAAGGCTGGGAAGAAGAAGTGATCAGATACTTTAGGGATAAGATATTTGTATCAGTAGCATATGAGTGACCTACCATGACGCATCGCGTGATCCCGTGTGTCTTGGCACCACCAGCCCCAGATCGTCAACCGCGCTTCGTTTCCCCTGTTGCAACCAATCAAACCAACCCTTCCCTTTGCCTCATCACCATACCCACACCACCCATCGCATCAATACGCCCGCGCCTCCGCTTGTTTAAATTTTTTTTTATCACCTTTTACCCAGCGCTTCTACAATTCACGCTACTTTTTACCTTACCCCTTAACAGTCGGATTATAATTTTCGCGGCAATCCTGGACGTCCCCGCAGTAACTCCGCACCATCTCTCCCTCATTCATTCCGCCTACGCCCGCCTCCTCCCGCCATCGCTCTCCCACAACAACAAGCCCATCACCTCCACCACCACCACTTCCCCCTCCCGAAGCCGCCTATGAAGCCCCCGCAAGCCCTTTCAACCACCTACGCCGTGCGTCTGGGACAATACTTCTCCAGCGCGCTGATCGGTCCTCCCGCGGGCGCAATCGCGTCGTCATCTTCAACCCATCACCACCACCACCCTGTTTCCGAGCGCCGAACGAAACGTGGCACAACAGCCGTAAACTACGCGGAACTAGACGTCGACGATGATTCCGACGCGCCACCAACACTCCAGCAACAACCGCAGCAGCAAGGTGACCAGCAACTCACAAGACCTAGATACTTTGAACCCATCAACGTACCCGCGAAACTCGCGAGTCGCCATATCGGTGGTTTCCATCGCACAGAATCACAACTCCATGGTGCCGGCGATCTCCCAACAGTCCTCATCCCTATCCGTCTAGACCTTGACCTCCCCAATGGCCGGCTGCACGATACGTTCCTTTGGAACCTTCACGAGACGCTGATTACCCCCGACATCTTTGCGCAAACAATGGGTGGGGACCTAGATCTTCCACCACACGTCGTATCCACCATCGCCGCCGCAATCCGCGACCAACTTGCCGAATACGCGCCGGTGGCGCAAATCTCGATCCCGGAATCCTCGGGGGAAATGCGCGCGGTCTGTCCACTAACCGTAAACCTCGACGACGTGGTGTATACCGACCGCTTCGAATGGGACCTCGCAAACACCCTCTTATCTCCTGAACATTTCGCGAAGGTGATATGTTCTGAACTTGGATTACGCAGTGAATTCATCCCCTCCATCGCAGCAGGCATCTACGAATTCTCTTTACAACGCAAAAAGGACCTCTACGACTCTGGCCTGCCAGAACTTGACAATAGCTCTGCGCGACAAGACGGTTGCGATGCGGGGTGGAGGCTGGATCAGGAGGGGTTGGGAGTCGACTGGGAACCAAGGGTTGAGCAGTTATCGCGTGAGGAGATTGAGAAGCGAGAAATTGACCGCGAGAGGGAGGTAAGAAGGTTACGACGGGAGACGGCAAGGTTTGGAACTGCCACTCCGGGGGGACCGACGGAATTGGATTCGGATTTGGGAAGGGGGGGAAGAGGGAGGGTGAGGAAGAGGAATAGGAGTGCGAGTCCGACACCGGTTGATGGAGAGTGGGAACGGGTCGGGTGGAAGTGTACGTGGTGTGGGATTACGGGGATGATTACTTGGGCTGCGGGAGAAGGACCTGAGGGTCAAAGGGTTTGTTTCTTTCCTTCCCCCCTCTTCCCAGTTGAGTTTGTGGTGCTGATGTGGTATACAGACGTTATGCTGGAATTGCTCGTCTATGTGGAAAGATAAGGGGCTTCAAGAGTGGGCAAAGGGTCTTCACGCACGATAGGAACTTGCGAGGAATGACGATGATGTTCTTCTCACCAGCACCCCTGTACAACCGGATTTTAAGTGCAAGATAGTAATGGCTGAAGCAGCAGGTTGGAGTTTGGAGTAGCCAGCCTTGTTTTTTCTTTTCTAAACTGCTGTAATAAAAACAGGCGCATTTTCCCTTTTTTTTTTCCCACACTTTACTTAGCTTTTTTTTTGTTTACGCGTTTCGTTGGAAATCTTGATGGGTGGATTCTTTGTGAAATGAGTTTTGTAGTTTTTGTACTATTATAAACTATAAACTTGGGGTGTGGGTTTTAGTTATAGCTATAGTTTAGAGAGGAGGGGGGAGGGAGGAGGGATATTATTATTAGGAGGGAGGATGGAATAGAGAAAACCTCGATTTTGTTTCTTCTATCAGCGAGCCAAGTGCCATTGGTCACAACTGTCTGTTTGCCTGCTTATCCATCTTCAGATTCTTCCTATCCACCTTAGGTCATCGTCGTCACTCCATACCTCACGGCCAATCAACCCACCCCAACAGCTTGCGCGCGCACACACACACACACACCATGTAGACACATAACGTCTATTCTCATCCATATCATACATCCTCCCTCCCTCCCTCCCTCCTCTCCAGCTTGGAAAAAATAAAAACACACCCACCCAACTGCAAGAAAAAAGGCCACCTTTTGGAAAGAAAAAAAAATCTTGACGCCATGAAGAATGAAAAGAAAAAAGTCAGATGTCCTACTCCCCCTCCCTCCGTCCATGTTCCCTGTCGTAGTTCTTTACCCCATCTTCCCCCCCCCCTTCCACATTAGAAGCATATACTAAGTCGTAAACTCATATCCATACAGTCGTAAAAAACATTTCGTCCCTATTTCGCCCGTCCATTCGTAGCATGTCCATTCGCAGCCTGTCCATTCACAATCTGTCCATTCGCAGCCTGAGCATATCCATTCGCAGCCTGTCCATTCGCCTGTCCATTTGTAGCATGTCCATTCGCCTGTCCATTTGTAGCATGTCCATTCGCCTGTCCATTTGTAGCATGTCCATTCGCCTGCCCATTCGCCTGTCCATTCGGTCTCCCCTCATTACTCCTAACACTTCGATGTCTCCCGGGGGTGGTAGTATCGCTATCGACGCTTCTAACACTCCTATGTCTCGTTGGCTGAGGGCCCGGCGGGAGTCCCCGTTTCGACATTGCACCTAAAGCACCCACCACTTCAAGCCTTTTATAAGCTCTACCTTTCCACACAAGCTTTTGGGGGAGGGGAGGGGAGGGGGGAACATACTTTCCATAGCGTCTTCAAAGCTCTCGTCGTCCATGGGATCCATACTCGAGAAAGCTTCGTCCACAGCTTTTTTGGCGATCATACGACTTGTTTCGTAATCACGTGTGCAGTCGTATGTGAATGCCGAAAACTCGAGTTTTACGCTGAGTCGCAGTGGGTGTGAGCTTGGGAGGAGACGGTTCGCGGTGATATCGGCGCGGTTGAAGGCTTCGATTGTGGGTGCCATGTATGCGTATGCGGAGAGGGCGGCGGTGGTAGTGGGAACGATGTATCCATTGACTTGTGGCACGCCGCCGCCGTTTCGTCCTTCCCTATTCACAACCTCCGGGATCATTGTGGTTTTGGTCTGGTAGGTATGGTCGAATAATACAAAGATGTGTAAGAACGACGCATTCATTTTGAGCGCCAGCACTTGCAGCTCATTGAGAAATGCGTAGCGCGGTCCCTTGTAGTTTGCTAATTCCGGGAGAACGTCGTTCTGTAGCATTGTTAGGCCCTCGCGGGCCATCCATATTATGTGCCGGTAGAGGTCGAGCGACTTTGTAGTCCGTGTGGGATCGAGCTTGCGTTGTTTCCGTGCGCGCAGGAGTTTGCGGGAGAGTAAGGTTGAGAGGCCGAGGAGCTTGTAGAGTCCCGCCGAGAGAATCGGGTTCAGGGCTATCGTGCTTTTTGCGTAGGTGCCGAGATACTTGTGGTCGACTTCTGAGCCAACCATTGCGTTGCGTGGGATTGTCGAGGAGGTTGGGGAAGGAAGAGGAAGGGAAGGAGGGAAGGAAAAGAAGGTTGATGCAGTGAGGAAAAGTAGGGATGGGATGTGACGCAGGGATGGAGGATCGGAAAATGTGTGTATAATAACCTTGCTGCTAGAGCTCTGCTGCGGTGCTGTCAGACATATGCTATGCATTCAATGGAGGAAGAATAAGCAAGAAACCCTTCCCCCCATCCACGCGCCCACACATCGCTGGAAAGTTACAAATCACCACGTTTTTCCGTAGGAAACATGGTGCGCGGGGAAGGAAAAAAAAAGCGTACGTAGCTCAAGTAGAAATAACGTACGAGTGAGGTAAATCTGAGACGACTTGACGACGATCTTTGTGACACGTTGCGCAAGCTTCACGATGTGACGTGCCCGGCTCCGCTCTCGCAAGGAAGGAAGACTCTAGAAAAAAACTAAACGGGCCGAATCATTCGACTTGAATTGGAGGCGCAATCGTGCGCGCGCACGAGATGAGCAAAGCCGATAACGAAATGGGATGCGGCGGGCTGGGGGCTTGGGAGGGTTGGTTGTGAATGCGGCGTTTCGGCGGGTGCTTCTTATTCGAGTGATGCCGTGTTTCAGCGTTCGTTGCAGTCAGGAAAGAAAGCGAAAGATCCTTTTCCCGGTTCAGGGTTGTTCGCAAAGGGTGCATGGCGGAGAAGCATAAGGGCGGTATTTGGCAAGTGTGCAGGGCAGGCAGGCAAGAAGTGGACGGAGGTGGGGAGGGAACGATGGCTTTTTTCCCGGTGGTGCTTGCTCGTTGACAACTCACCACGCAGCACTCTGCACCACACTCCCTCCTTCCACATCGCAACCACCGAGTCGTATACCTATCGACCCCGTTTTCTTCTCTCCTTGCGGGTGATGCCGATGGGTTGAAGAATAAGGCTCGCCTCATCCTCATCGCAGGAACGCCCGCCGAAGCGAATATGCCGACTTCTGCAAGGCAACGAGGCGAAAGATAGTAAACCATCCTTATTAAGTACTTTAGCACTACGCGATGACAGCTCCGGTAGTAGTCTCATGGAGTGCTAAGGTTTCTTAGGTTTCCCGGCAGATCCCATGGTTGGTGATCGATGGGACTTATGCGGGTCTCACTGTGTGATGATGACACGAATTGTTGTCTGTGGCCAGATCGTAACACAACTCAGGACAGTTGGGGCTGATATCCGATCCGCCAAACTAAACATGCATACCTCATACATACAAGGCGTACCACAGCTATGCGGCTATTCTTCTCGAATAAAGTGATAGCCGTATCCCCGGGATGGGATGGGTGACGAACGATACGAGGTGTGACCACAACTGGAACGCCACAACCTGACTTCACGATTAGCAGCAGACTACAGCATCATTCAACTCAAGTATACCGTAGATAGCCAACCCAACGCCGTCTTACCAGTCCGCCAAGTTTCTAAAAGAACCAAAAATCACCAGCCACCCCAATAGATATAGTAATTCAGCTTTGACCATGATATTAGGCACTTCAGCTGCCATGCCAATGAAAAAAAGAAGTAACTATCACCATGCATATGCACCGCAGCATAAAAGAAGCTGCGTTTTTTTAATTCTGGCGGGCTATGGCGTTTATCTGTAAATTAGAACGAGAATGCATCCTGGCTGGCTAGAGAAGTCCAAGGACGGTCTGTAATGTAAAGACAAAGCACGATCTTTCCTTAGTATTCACATAGAAGCCCACTGCAAAAAAAAAGTATAATGACACCACCCAGGCTCGATCTGGGGACCTTCAGTGTGTTAGACTGACGTGATAACCAACTACACCATGGAGCCTTTCTTGATTCGGCGCCACAATCACTCAGTACATATACAAAATTGAATGGTAATACCTAATTTCAGAACAGAGAACCGAGTGATCCAGCGTTCAAGTTTCCAAAATCTCGACGCATGGCCTCTCGAGACTAAGAAATTGTCATCAACCAATCACAGGCCTCAAAGTTACACAAATTGCAAATACAACCAGCAAACATTTCATAGGCGCACTTGTATTCCCACATCTCACCCGAATGCCCTCTCCAATAGCTCACCCCATCCAAGTTGCAGTTGATGCATTTCACTCCTCGACTCCTCCACACGGTCGACACTCAACACCTATTTCAATGCTTTGCCAGACGGTGCGGTTCTGGCACGGTCTCTGGTATCTAGCACCGGTTTTGCAGTAATCGGCAAAGATGAGGCGGACGTGACCGCAGGTCCAGACGTGGCGGTAGTAGTTACACATTGTAATTTCTATCAGGGGGGTCTTTCAGAGGTGGAAAATCTGAAGAGTTGATGGTAATGTAATGGAATCACTCTCGAGGTGTGTTTGGGCGTGATTGTAAGTCGAAGATGAGCTAGATGAGATTGTAGAAGGCACGTAGATAGCCTTATTTCTGTATATCTAAGGTTCCGAGACGATTCTTCTCGGATAATACGTGGAGGCAACGCTCGAAGGTCAAAAAGAGAAGGGTCAGATTTTGAAGACAAAGTAAGTTTGTGTCCTCCCAGCAAACGAGGTTTGGCTCGAAGTTGAAATCCGGAGAGAGTGCAGATATATCGCTCTTTTAACTCTGGATTCGATACAAACACCAGCATGAGTGCTTAAAGAGGAGCGGCCAACGCATTCTCCACCATCGATACGGTTCCCGCCATGACTCTTTGAACAAAGGTCGGTCGCAGGTAAACATTCATGCCGAGTTATCTAGCCTGTTGCACGACATTACGCCATTTCTATCGTGTTAGTGGTCCGCAGCTGCTACTTTTCATTGAAGCGGTATACCTATCATAGCTTGTGGTTCGATCTTAAGTTCTCAATATCGTCTAACGTCGCGGGACGTGACATGGTGCCCCAGGAGATACGCACAGGTAGTATCCATAGTGTTGGATGAACAAGGACCTCATCGGCAAGCATTCATGCAGTTGAAGTTCTGTGTCTCTAGTTAGAAACCAGCTGACGCAATGATAACTATTAATCTCACCAAAGTTTGAAGAACGTTCGCATCAGGGATGTATATCAACCATCTAACTTCTACCGAGGAACCGTTATACACGTCTATGCCAGGCTGAATTCACCTAGAACGTAGATAGTAAACAATAATTGCGTAAATTACGTATAGCTAATCCTCTATGGCCTAGTAATAGATCGGTCGATCTATAGGGTAGCAACATCTGCAGGTGCAATAATAAACGTGGTATGTTTCGTGCAGTTATTCTATCCGAGAATGACGGGCCAACAAGAAGAAAGATCTGCCGCGGCAGCCTGCATTGAGTCTCTTGGGCTACCCCCAGAGCCTTGGTCGCCCCCAACCGCATATTAACGAGTGGATAACAGTTGACGGGTACCTTGAAGTTAGAGCTAACATGGCCATCTGGCTGCGTGCCAGGAAATCAAGGGTACTAAACGGCATTAAGGACGGAAAGGCACCTGAAGCTTTAGGCTCTCCTGTTGTTTTAGCATCATTGGATGACTTCCGACCCAGATCACCTGGATATGTACCCCCGACGTCCTTATTAAGGCAAAAGAGCGATAAAAGTGTCATCTACAAACGAAATATTGGGGAATTGCCTCTGGCAATCTGGCCAACAAATAAAGATCGTGCCCCACTGTTTCTCAAACACAGCATCACCCAATTGAAGCGGAAGTAGACACGTAATCATGCACCTCAGTGTTGTGCGCAATGCAGGTAATGTGTAGATATACCTTTCGTCCATTGGCCCGCAGATAACACGCTCTACGGTCTCTACCGTGCCTACATCATACGACTTTGTGTCGAAGTTCCATTGATGCTGATCTCGGATATAATACTTCAAAGTATATACATATTGTATCCGACGAGAGCGGGGATTTGGCTGTCAAGTGTCTACGGCAGTAAACTTTCGTAAAATGGGAGCGTGCATTGGAATGGGCGTGGGGGTAAAAGTGTAGGGTTTTCGTCTTCAACTGCGAGTCCGTCAATGAGACAGACACCGCAATATCGTCTTCGTTTCTCCAAAGTATAACACTGCAAAAGGTCCGCATCTGAATTGCATTGACCAAGCGTCCGGTGTAGTGACTTCAACAGTTCACTTTGATCTTGTCCCACGGAGTTGTCTTAAAGCATAGTTATCCTGATCGGCACGGTAGATGGCACTATTGAGTCGTAATCGAGCACCACATGAGATAAGTATCCACGGTTGATATCCTCTTCGAAGAGTGAAGTTGGAACTACATAGCGGTGTGCGAGATATGTGATGATGTACAGGGGTAGTAGTTAAGGGTCGGCTGTTGCGGCGGATCTGTGTTATTGCTCCAGTTAGAAGTGCATTCTCGCACTAATTTGGGATAGAAGGTTTAATCCTGCCTTACCTGAACACCCAGTGAAGTGCTAGAGTACTTGGTACGTTCTTAGTCGTTGAACGATAGTGAAAAGGTGCACTCAAAGAGGCGAGATCGCCTGTAGCAGTGTTGCTTCCACACAACACTTAGGGAATTGGATGTTGCAAGGCAAGCTCAATGAGCCTATTGCAGTGTCTTGTTGCCACGTGGGGCCGCATTCTGATATCAGATGGCCTAGGTACTGAAGCTGCAGTGTAACAGATGTGGACTGTAGTATAAGACTGCTGATGGATAGAGATAATTCTACCGACATGAGAGAGAAGCGGGAGTCCGTCGATGCGCGCCCAATTCAAATCTTAGACACCCGAAAGGTGGGGGTATCAACATCATTAGACGTGACCGTTGGACGACTGGGGGGATCGGATTCTCGATGGACGGCTAGACCTGTATCTGATAGTTGAAAGCGGTACGACCGGAGCCAACTTGCATTATATGCTTCGTACCTCCGTAGTGCAAAAGCACCTGGGTTCTCAGTACGGATGAAAAATACGGTGCTGGGTTCGTGCTAATCTTTCCAAGGAACGGTTGAGGCGTATTTTTGTCTCTGGTTCTAGACCTCGATTTTCACAATGGTGCTCACTCAAGTGCAAAAACACCTCTGGGGATTCATCCATAGCTTTCCTCCACCGCAGAAACACCGAACTCAAGCGTAATTCCTACAGAAATCAGCTCATCACAGATCAAACGATCCAACTTGATACCTAGAGACCTTGCTTATATTTGCCTCGTTCACAACAACCCAAGGAATCCTGGTGGGTTTCAAGACCAAACAGCGATTATTGACAGATCCCCTTTGTTGACATTTTGTAAGGCATTGACACCAATTTACTGTCGAGACACCTTCCTTCAACTCTTCGAGATATACTGAACGTCAATCAGTCACACAAGCGTCTAATCTTGAGCTGTTCCAGGTCCCGTTCACACTCACTTCTAATACTGAACGTCTTTTGGCTGACCCCAAATTAATATGAACCGAGTCCCTTTAAGAAATCGACCGCCCCATTAGCAGATATTGTTATCGTTCGTGAGACCTACTATCGAGATGAGGACTGCTCTCGCATTATCAGGACACTGTCGAAAGTTGCAACTGTATGTGTGCATCCCCGAAAGACTGAGCACCGACTCGCTGGGTGGGCTAGTTGCATGTTTATTGAGTGTAAAGTGGTTATGTCCTTATTGCAAAGAAAGCATATATTTAGACATTTGGGTTTTGCGACGGGAAGAATTCCGAATCCGAATATATATCGCCTCTTCTGTTGTATAAAGTACGACCGAAGTGGTTGACTCCTCAACCTCAGGTGAACACCGGATGTTAGGCGCGCGGGAGGGCGGTTGGCGCATCTCCAGTTCGGATTTCTGCGAGCGCACGGGCCTTGACCGATGATGATGTTTCAGGGGGATCACGACTAAGCGTAACCTCACCTCATACCTTCCTTTCCACCAGCATTCCTTCGTTCTTTCCCTTCTTTCCCTCCTAGTGCATTGCGCGCACTATCAGCTTAAGACTTGTTTCTCATATACCATTATATCCGCCGCATCGATCGTTCATTTACCACCACCATGCTGTCGCTCGCTACCTTGCTCAAGGTTGCGGTCTTGGGCCTGCCAGCAGTCGCCCATGCTGCTGCTGGAACTCTCGGCTTCGCGTTAGGGATTCACAAGGGAGATGTACAACTCCATCCCCCAGATCTGACCTCGTTGAGCCGGAAACGCCAGTACACGTTGCGCGACTCAGAGCTAACCTGACCTCCCTGCGTGTAGGATACCACCTGCAAAACCACCGACGATTTCACCTCCGACCTCAAAACCATTAAAGCCGAAACTGGAGCCTCCGTAGTCCGTATCTACACGACCTCTCAATGCAACGCACTCAAATCGCTGCTCCCTGCGCTCAAAAGCACTAACACCAAGGCGATCGTTGGAATCTGGCCGACCGGCCAGGGGGACATCTTCCAGAAGGAAACTGATGCTGTTATAGAAGGACTCAAGAGCTACTCCGCGCAGATAATCGGCGTCACGGTCGGCTCCGAAGCTATCTACCGTAAGGAGTTGACGGGAGCCCAGCTTGCTGCCATGATTAAGACCGTGCAGGGAAGGGTTAAGGCAGTGAGCCCGGACATTCCAGTCGGCTTCGCAGACTCCTGGAATAAGTTCCACGATGGCTCTGCGGATGCTGCAATCTTGCAAAGCGACATCATGTAACCGCTCCCCTTTTCTCCTTCGGAAGTGGTAGCAGCTAACACAACGAAGTCTAGCCAATGCCTTCTCCTACTGGCAAAAACAAAAGATTAGCAACGGCACACACTCCTTCTTCGACGACATTATGCAGGCGCTTCAACACGTCCAAGACATCAAGGGCACCATCGACATCCCGTTCTGGGTCGGCGAGACAAACTGGCCTACCGGTGGGCAGGACTATGGCGATGCGCAACCCACTGTTCAAAATGCGGCTGCTTACTGGAAGGATGCTATCTGTGGTATGCTAGGTTGGGGTGTGAACACTTTTGTGTTTGAGGCGTTCGATGAGGTAAGCTTAGGTTTTTTTGGCGTAACCTTGCTTTTATGCACTGCTGACTTCGTTTGCGTAATATAGCCCTGGAAGCCGGCTGAGAAGAACAACGATGTTGAGCGTCATTGGGGTGTCATGGATGTCGATGGCAAGCCTAAATACGACTTGACTTGCAAGTGAGAAGGGGGGTTTTGTCGGTGGTTGTTTGATTATATGTGTGGAATTGAGGGTTGGGCGGGGAGGAGATGATTCCTAGGCGTCAGAGCATATTTGAGGGGGTTGCATTGAGGCGTCGTTGATTAATTGGGGCTTTTTTCGTGCCAAATTTGGGAATCTCGATTTGAAAAATAATAATACGGCGACGACTCCATATGTTTCGTTCACTCATTTATCCCATTGTGATGGTGCGCGTGGGTACGAGAGATTTAGAATGGGGGATGTGATATTCAGTGGTCGACCATTCTTACATCAGTTTCTCAAGTGTAGGTATCACTCTGAAGAACTCACGACAAATCCTGTTGTCCAGAAATATTGAGCAAAATTGTACGTATCATACTGTAGCGGTCGAAAAGGAAAGTACGTCAGGTGTCAACGTACTTGTATATCTGATCCAACAGTCATGGTCAGAAGGGCCCTGTACTTCTAGTAAAATATGTCAAAAACGGGCTGTACTAAGGAATAGATAAACCAAAAATAAATTAGGGCAGAGGTGGCGGACAGAATTCATACTGCATTTTTCAGAACACGAAATTGGCACATTAAGAAAAATTATTTCCACCCGACACACCCACTAGCACCAGAATATGCGTATACCGTACCTTTATCTCTATATGTCATGCATTTTGTCTGTACCTTGCTTTCTATCTGACAAAGTTCGACCGTACTTGACAAAACTATCGGTCAGAATTGATTTGTACTAGCAAAATTTCGTGTCAGGTTGAAGTAGTGTACTTTCCTTTTCGACCGTTACAGGTTATAGCACCTTGGGTTTCTAGCCCCAAGACCTGCCAGATAAGCTTGGAGGCCTGTCCTTGTCTATCTGCAGGACCACAGAAGTTGCAAGGCAGGGTGGTTTAATATGCCAGCCCTATGGCCATGGTCTGGATTTCAATCGGATTCAGAAATAGAGTGCCGGCGGGGAAATCCGTACAGATATCAAAAGACGTCATCTTGACCACCAACTAGAGATAAGTCAGTAACGCCGAAAGAAGAGCAATGATAAGCTATAGAAGGATCGGCACCCCCTTTCTATTGAAAATTCTCTATTGGGAAGCGTTAGAACTGCAATAGAAAACAACTTTTGCTGGTAAACTTCGTGCTAAGGGTGCTAAATGAACATTGAGGTAAATTCATAAACAGAGTTGGGGATACCCTACCCAACTAGGCATTGCTCTAGCTGAACTCTATTGATGGAATCCCAACCTTACCAGCCGTTAGAAACATTGTCCCACGTACCCCAAGCCATAGGAAGCTGCCTTTTCTAACCGACTTCTATTCTTATAGAAAATCGCTGTGTGGTGCGACGGGAAGTCCTCGTACATCTCTGGGGGATAAATGCTTTCCTATGACCTTAGCTACCAACGACCGCCATTAGAAACCTCGGTAGCCGGGTGCTTCACTGGCATGCATATATCCCACAGGTCCTCTGCTGTAGCCTATCCAGGGTATTCATCCCGGCTCGATCGTGGCGAGGGCGGAGTGTTTCCCGGCAATTAACTTTGACGGTCATTGCACGCCGGTTCAACTTTGACCATTCCCTCTGCGATGTTAATAACTTACATGCAAAGTTTCCCCAGAACTACCAAACCAGAGTGCTGGACAGGTAGTATGCGGTTTTGGTCCCCCTAATCCGCCGGAAAACTGATGGTTGAGCTAAAGTCTAGTGCTTTGACCTATCGCTTCGGGTTTCAAAGGACGGGTGCGTGTAGATGATGGAGCGTAACTCGCCATCTCGTGTAGAACTTCACGGCCTCGGCTCAGGTTCGAAGTTTTTCTCGTATGTGTTCCGTACGATTGATGAACCTGCCAGTTCGCGAACTGATAAAGGCCGGTTCGCGCAAATTTTGCCCTGTTCACAAACCCCTTGTCCAGTTTGCGAACCGCAGAAAAGTTCACGAACTGGCCATTTTTAGCGAACCTAACACATGTTTCTGGCGAATTCTTCTCTAAATGTGCTCCTATTCCCAGATCTTGTCACTCATAAGTATTGAAAATGGTAGTAAGCACTGTGAGAAAGTTTAAAAGTGATACTGTTTCCTTTGTCTATTGATCTCTCTATATAAGACTAGATTGACCACCTCCAATTCATCAGGCGATACTGGGGGCAGATGAGCAGATTTCCAACAGCAAGTTCACTTTTAACTAGGGTAGACAAAAGTCTGAGTGCAGCAGAACTTGCATTCGCCGGCACCTCTGATGGTATGAGTGTGGATTAACTCCGATTCAGTTCGCCTTATACCTTAATGAGTTCATCTATTGGCCATCCGGTTTGCAAACTTTCCACAAGTTCGCGAATGGGCCTAAGTTCGCGAACCAGCGTGGTTCGTCAGTCGGACGGAACATATGTGTTGTGACCCATTCGTGCTAGACGCCCATCCATGGACAGGGCGGTTCCATGAATAGGACAAGTGAAAATATGCAAATTAAATAGCTTTGCCTATAAAAAAATACTACTAGATATCTCTTTTACAAGTCAGCTTCACTTTGCTTTTACAGATGACTTGTAAAAGAGATTTATAAAAGCGAAGCTGGTTTCACTGCCAGTGGTTTTGCTGGCTTCGCTGAGTTCATCTGTAATTATTTTACTCAGGTAACTTTACCAGCAATTGGATTACTGACTCTCAATAGTCCTCTTAGTGGTGCAAATTTAATTTGATTTTTTTTTTCGCTTGTCCCATTATGGAACCGCCCTGTCCATGGATGGGCCGATTCCACGAATGGGTCAGAACATATGGATCTAAACTCCAGTAGGTTGCAACTGGTGCTCTGTTTCTTGCTGACGGCCTGCGTGATGCATCGCTGGACATATAGAGTAGTGTTGTTGGGATTAGTTATTGTGACGGTGAGGGAGCTTGTCTAGTGATATAGACTGTTGAGCTTCTCCCTTCGAACCTTATAGAGAGGAAGGAAAGTCTCGCAGCACCCGGGATGGTCCAGGTTTGGGTCTTAGGTAAAAAGTTAGCTTGTATCATTGTATTGATGCATATCTGGTGAAGGTGACCGGTAGTGGTTGTGCTGGAAAACAGTATAATAACTGTTTTCAATTCATCCCGGAACCTCTGCTTCCTTGGGCTTCGAATGGTTTAGAAACTAACTGCGTTAGTTGTGCGGCTGTCTGAAGGTAAATATATGAGCTGTTATCGATAGTTTTGGTATGATATAGCGATTAGTGGTTGCTAGTTACAGCTCATCTGGTGTGGGTCTGTATCGTTGTAGGATGTGCTGTTTCGGAGGGGAGGGGGAAGCATAGAGTCTGAGGGAGAGGGGATATCGGCACACTCTTCCTTCTAAACCGCTGCGTAGCATACCTACTAGCACACCTGCGGTTCTTCCTTCGAGATTGTCTCTATTGCTATTGCACGACCTCGGGGGGTTACTGTGAGCAATTCGTATTCGTCTTCTCTACCAGCAAAGCCGCCTTCGAAAGGTTATGTTGTGGCCACAACCTCGAGAGCTCACCGCATCATGATACTCTTGTGTGAAAAGTTGTCTGCGAGCAATAGCCAGTGAGAAATGGTTGGTTTGGACGAGATTTCGATGACAGAGTTGTTTCTTTTAATACCGAATTTCCCAAAACCGTATAATAAATGCCTCTTCCGGTCTAGCGTCTCGCTGCAGCATCGTTGGTGCTTTATGCTAATCGAGATCTTCCATATATTGGCATCCGTGCCAGGGTCGATTCAAAGCCTAAGAAGATCGCAGTTCCTACAATCATCGACAGATAACCCCACAAACCTAGTGATTAAAGTTTGGAAGTTTGGATTTGGGTTGTGATATCAGTTTGTGTATTCATAGTTTGAGGAAAACTCTAATCACTATTCACGATGCACTCACAGTGGTCGAGTGATGGGACATGATTATTACGCACGCAAACGGGGGAGAATATAAGCTTCGTCTAAAATTCTGGGGTCCCGCCGCCAATGACGTAGAGGCTAGAGTATTTATATACCCAACGTTCTCTTCGACCCTTGCAAACTTAGCCATCCACTCTTTCTCTTTCGTGTTTATGACTTTTATCGTGATGGCATTTGAAGAAAAGAAGTCTTCAGCATCAGCCAAGGCTTTTAAAGCTACTGATACCGCTCCTTCATCATTATCTTCACCTTCGTTAACGATGAGCTTTCTATTTTGTGAACAGCAGATGGTTGGTTATGCTATGTTTGCAGAATCAACTTCGGAAACATCACCACCCACCCACCTACGTCAGAGGGCTCAATCTTTGGAACAACTAGAAACGTGCTTAGAATTAAACCCAGCAACTAATACTACGCTTTCCTCCCGCCCTGTTGCCAAACCGACGACATCATCATCTTCCCCCGTCCCGCTCCCGCTCCCGCTCCCGTTCGTTTCTTCATCCCCCCATTCCATCTCTTCGGACACACTTTTCGCAGCCAATCCAGCGGGCCACCTCAAATCCACACCTAACAACTCACATCGTCATCGACAAATTCAATACCCCCGCTTTCAAGCCACCGACTTGAACTTCCTGCTCAAAAACAGCACAGGAGAAATGCCGGCATTTATTCCTTTTAAGCATGGATGCCGTCGGTTCCATGCTACCCACATCCCGGACCCTTCGGGCTCAAAGAAGAAGGGCGGAAACCGAGCAGTTATTCACGCCGTTACCGACGACTACGGCCTCGTCGACCTGGAGTCGTTCGAGATCTCCTACAGTCCCACCATCAAGGAGACTCCACCCACGCGAGTGTCATGGAGTCCCTCCCCCTCCGAAGAAGCACAGCTCGCACAACGTTCAGCCGTACTGAAGCGCAAGACCCACGACGGCTCGGGATACCACCAGATTCCTGTCATCTCTGACAACACCGAGCCGAAACAAGCTGCTCCTGCTGCTACCACCCCCCAACCGAGCCAATTCCGTGTAAACACAACGGTACTCAAGGTACCGAAGCCACAACTTCCGAAGGCGACGATGCAACCGGCAGCTGCAACAAGAAGTGCGTCGAATGCAGCGGATGTGGTACCCAGCTCCAAGGTTCCACCGCCTTTGCATGTACCTTCCCCACCTGCGAGGTCCTCGTGTGCTATCATTGTGCCACCCTCCTGACTAAGCACTATGACGACGGCGGAGTGTACGGCGACATCAACGAGCTGAAGCGTAAGTTCGGCATGCCTGGCTCCTCTTCGGACGAAGACAATGAAGTGGCAGCTCTCAAGCCGCGTCCCAAGAAGATCACTGCCCTCGGCGCGGAATGGATGCGCAAGATGAGAGAGCGCAACCGCGAGAAGCAGGAGTTTGCCAACCGCTGGGGAAGGAGCTTGGATTAGGTTCCATACATCAGCCTTCTATTCACGAATAACGAACGGTTGTATTTTTCTTTTTTTCTTTACCTTCCTGGCTTTGAAAAAAGTTTGTGGTTTCGTTGGCGTTTTTCTGGGATGAGATTTTTAGCGTTCCTTTTTTTGAGGTCAGTGGTTTTTCTGTGTTCTGCGTTTCTCTGGAGCAATGAGGTCTGAGGTTTTTCCTTGTTTGTTCTCTTGTTCTTGTTGACTATATCTGTCTTTTCGTGTCCTTTTGGTTACGGCTGGCTTTGGTGTTTCAAAAGGATAGAAAGGGTCGAAGGGTAAGGGGACGGGGGTGGATGGGGGAAAACGGGTTTGTGATGAACAAACGCCCAAAGCTGTCGTTTGCGGGGGTCCTATGTCGTGATTTCCTTTCCCGTTCATGCATTGGGAGATTCGACATGCTTAAGTATATACCTCTACTGCGTGCTTTAGTTTTGTTTTTTCTGGTAAAAAGCCCCATCCTCCCGCGGAAGGGTGTTTGGAATTGTTTGTGAATTTGGTTCTTGTAAGTCAATGGTGGAAATCAAAAGTTGATTTCGCTTTCTGTCTGGTTATCTTTCTGGAATATAACCACCTGTTGAATCATACCCTCATTGCCTGACCCAAACCCCTTGAGAGGGAAGCTTTTTTTTTTTCACCTACAAAATTCATCAAACAGACATTGGATATCAAACGACAAAACACACTCATTGGGGAAGAAAAAAAACCACAAGACACCAAAAAACTCCCCACCTAAAAATGTCAATAAACATATCAACCTCCCTCCCTTTCTTTCCTTCTACGCATACCGATAAAACGCAACATTCCCAAAATC
>WHVE01000330.1:0-135969 GCA_015178995.1 Trichophaea hybrida | reverse complement strand
TCATGGATGCATGGCGACAGGCTCTACACAGCGGACTCAACGAAGAAATCAAGGATCGAATATTCTTTTCGAAGATTACACCAAACGACGATGCAGAATACGAATTACTGCTCAAACAAGTCGGCCGCGTATATGAGTGACGCCTGCAAAAAAGGTACCAGCACAACGATCCCAAACCCAAAGACAAAAAAACAATTAGAGAAACCGTGATGATGTTGGTGAGGATAAGGGGAATCAAGGAAAGAAGAACTTTGAGAAAGGTTCCGACTCCAAGAAACCTCGAACGGCGAAGAAGGGTCTCTAAGCCAGTCAATTCGGACAAAGGCGAAGCCCTGCAAGGCATTCCGGAATCTTTGCTGGAGGCACGAGCCGAACGCAACGAGTGCAAGTACTGCGGTTCCTCAAAGCATCGATGGTATTCTGTAAGAATGCCATCAAGATGTCATCCAGCAAGAAAAAGAAGAAGGATAAGAAGCCTCAAGTGGAAATGCCAGAAGTAACCACCTCTTCTTCAAAGGTCAAGTCCAGCAGTCTGGCTGACCAAATCATGAAACCGGCAGCAGCCTCAAGCTCTCGAGTGCTTTATGAGGTTGACTCCGACGGTATGGAGATTGATGGATGAAACGAGTTTCTTTTGTCTTTTCTTTGTTCTATGGGATTGCGGTCTTTCCTATGGGTTTCTTATGAGGTACAGACACCTCCGGTTTTTTTGAGATACAGACACCTCCAGTTTTGATTTTATGGGTACAGATATTCATATTTCTTTTGGGTTTTCATTTGGGTCTTACCAATGCGGTCATTGGTATTATAGCTTTTCGATATTCAATATTCTTTCTTTTCTGCTGTTTAAGAAAGGGTGCCTGAGGATGAGTTCAATACTCGAAATATGCTGGTCATATTGCATCCAAGCGTGACAAGTGACAAAGCAACTACCATTGAACTTGATTAAAACTCATTCGAATTTTATTCATCAACCGCGACCCATTGCGGCCGGAGCTGTGACGAAAGGTAGTTCAATATGGTTGTCAACCAAAAGATCGAAAACGCAAGGCTATGGCCAGTGCACCTCAGCCTCTACTCAAGAAATCCAAACAATTAAAACCTGAACCTAAGATGGGTTCAAGACCCACAGTACCCATGTTTGCAAGCTTTCGAGACCAGAAGAACGTCCCTGTAAGGGTTCTCTTGGATACTGGGGGCGACACACCTATGATGTCGAAGCAGTGGGCCGATTCACCTGGTGTTCCATTAGTGACTCAAACGGAACCAAAGATAGTCAAAAACTTTAATGGCGAAAGAGTAGAAGGAACAGGTTGGCAGTACACGTTCCCCGTTACTCTGTGGTATGAATCCTATTCTACCAAAGAAACCGTCGAAATTGATCCAATGGAGGTTTCGTCTGACATCATGTTACCTTACTGGTGTATCATCATGCATGGAGCACTCAGTGGAATTACCGAAGAAAATGATAAGCTCCAATTACGTCAAAACACTGCATCAACATTGTTCAAAGACAGCAGAATCTTGTTCTCCATCCAATATGACGATTCCATTTTGAGTTCGGTACTGATCCTCGATGATCAGGGTTATTGGTTCAATGCATGCATGGGCACATGAAATTAGATTGATTGGGTAGAGCGAATTCCATGGCAATACAGAGACTTGGAACAGTATACAATGGGAAACTGCCAAGCTCTTCCGCCTCATCGATTCTACGATCATGCCATTACTAAAAGATGGAGAACAACCTCCATCGGGTCCCATCTAAGCTCTCTCAGAAAGGAGCGTTCGGTCCTTAAGGAATATCTCAAGGAAATGCTTGATTCTGGAAGATTCATCCTAGCAAGTCACCCTGGGGTGCACCCATACTCTTCGTTCCAAAACCAAACTGAAGAGGCTTACATTGTGCGTGATTACAGAGGTCTAAATCGTGTGACGATTATAACTGATATCCATTGCCACATATGAACGAACTTAGAGACAGGGTTGCTGGATCGAGATTTTCACCAAAATTGATTTGAAGGCAGGGTACAACCTCATTCAATTAAACCGGTAGGAATGGAAAACCGCTTTCATACGAGATATGGACATTATGATACCTAGTTTGCCTTCGGATTGGCGAACGCGCCAGCTACATTCCAAGATATGATGAACGAGATCCTGGCGATCAAATCGATCATGGAGTAGTAGTCCATATAGATGATATCCTCATCAATACAGAAACGAAGAAGAGCATGTGCGATTGACCTGGAAGTCTTTCGTCAATTACAGGAAAACAACTTGGCTATGCACCCGATAAGTGCGAATGGCATCAGAAACATGTTGAGTTCCTTGGGTATCTCATATCGGGAGAAGGTGTCTGTATGTCAGAGGACAAGATTGATACTATTCTTAAATGGGAAATTCCGGAGTCTTTCAAGGACGTCCAGTCCTTCCTCATATTCGCCAACTTCGATGGACGCTTCATTGAAGGATTTGCGAAGATATGCCATCCCTTAACAGAGTTATCCAAGAAAACGAACGAAAAGTTCAATTGGAAAGCAAATCCGCGTAATCAAATAGCCTTTAATATGCTAAAGTAGTACTTTACCGAGGCACCCGTTTTCGACATTCGAGCCTGTTTGGCCCTTTGTGATTGAGACTGACGCAAGTGATTTTGCAATCGCACAGTACTCTCCCAAGTCATTGATGGACGATTGCACCCTATAGCCTACCACTCTCGAAAGATTAATAAAGTCGAAATCAACTATGAAATCCATGACAAAGAGATACTCGCAATGGTATCCATGTTCAAAGAATGGAGACGATATTGTGAAGGTGCAGCTCATCCAATCAGCGTCTTCACCGATCACAGGAATCTGAATATTATATGACTACGAAGATCTTGAATCGGAGACAAGCCCGCTGTGCTCAAGAGTTGGCGGGATATGATTTGAAAATATTCTACCAACCTGGTAGTGCAAATGGGAAACCGGATGCATTATCTAGGTGTTTGGAGTACCACCCTAAAAAGGGAGGTAGTGCCAAGAAAACGAAAGCCAGCCTATCCACCGCGTTCTAAGACCTGATCAGTTGGTAACTTCTGAAGGGGAAACAGTGCAAGTGATGAAGTTACGAGGCGAAAGAATTGCGATTTCTTCTTCAAAGTTGAGAGCAATTCCAGTAGTCAAGTTCAATTCATGGCTGTTAGAAGCAGTGATCAGCGCCACCAACAACGATGCTGTATGGCCAGAACAGTACATCCGAGCTATGAAAGGTAACCCAAGCCCAGATATCTCATTCGCAGACGAAGCCCTTTATTATAATGGCAGGCTGTGGATCCCGGACGATCTGCAGTTGAAGAAATAGATGTTGGAAGAGGAGCACGATTCGAAGGTGGCTGGACACATGGGGCAGGACACAACAATCGAGCTGGTCAGATGAAACTTCTTTTGGCCGGAAATGGAGAAATTCATCGAGGACTATGTCCGCTCATGCCTGGAATGCCAGACAAACAAAGTGGCCCATCATGCTCACTGCGGTCTTCTACTACCTCTCGAATTAGCATACCGCCCATGGGACTCGATTTCCATGGACTTCATTATCGAATTACTGGTATCAGACGGATGCTCTTCGGTATGGGTAATTGTCGATCGATTTACAAAAATGGCTCACTTCATTCCTTCAAAAGATGGGGAGAAGAGAGCTACAGACCTGGTCAAAATCTTCTTGAAAGAAGTATGGAGATTTCATGGTCTACCATCAAACATAGTGTCAGATCGTGACTCAAGGTTCACCTCCTCGTTTTGGTCCTCATTGGTCGAAGCTCTTGACATTAGGTCAAAAATGTCTTCGCCATTCCACCCTCAAAAGGACGGGCAAACGGAAAGAGTCAACCAAACGCTGGAAAGTTATTTGTGGAATTACTGCAATTATGAGCAGGATAACTGGTCCGAGATGTTACCAATGGCAGAGTATGCCTATAATAACTCTCTCACCACTGCTATGGGAATGTCACCGTTCTTTGCAAACTTTGGGTTCGATCTTCGAACAAATTGGCCTATCGAAGCAGAAGCAAAGAATCCGGCATCTAGGAACTACGTTCATTGGATGACCAGCGTGCATGCACCGTGCCGTAAGGGCTTGGAGCAAGCACGGGAGACAATGGGAAGTACCATGATAGGCGTGCTATGGAACCTCCGAAGTATTAGGTTGGTGATTTGGTTATGCTAAATGGGAAGAACCTCGAAACTTGAAGACCATCTAGGAAACTAGATTCGAAGCTTCATGGACCCTTCAAGGTCTCGAAGGTACTCTCGCCCACCGGTATTAAGCTTGACCTACCAAGTCGATGGCGTATTCACAATGCTTTCCATGTATCACTCATCGAATCTCATTGACTCGCCACCAACCCTATCAGACCTATACCCAAGCTCAATCACGAAGCAAATGAGCTTGGTTACGATGTGGATGGTTACGAGTACGCAACAGGTTTCGAAGTCGAAGACATCATGGGCAGACAGTACAGCAAGGAACGGAAACAGGGGTTATATCTGGTACAGTGGAAGGGATATCCGGAAGAAGCAGATTGGACTGAGGAACCTTATGAGAACTTCGATGACAAGAGACTGTTGAAGGAGTATCACAGACGGAATCTTCAGGCCGCGAAGGATGACAGAATTGAATGAACGGTTGAGCTAGTACCTTTTCCCCATGAAGGGTTTTTAACGGCTAGCGTGACACTGGATGCAGGATTTGGTTTTTAAGGGCACAAGGGGTTATGATTTTCCAGATCAAGAGAAAGATGGATCAAGAAGATGAATTTGGTTTTAAGGGCACATGGGGTCACGATGTTTCCAGATCATCAAAGAAAGAAAAAGAAAGCAATATGTCTTAGCTAGACGCAACCTGATTGATCGATTCTGCTTGCTGCCATATGTCTCATCTGGACATAAGCAACCTGTTTGGTCGATTGTACTTGAATGTCTCAAGCTGGTCGAGGCGAAATGGTCTGTGCGGATTCACTATGTCGAGGATTTCGAATAATTCACTTCAGTGTGCTGGATCACATTTCGCCAAAGGCAACGAAGAGCAGATTAGTATGGAGTTTGGTCGTTCTGAGACGAACTCTCTAAGAAAGGAAGTAGTGTTACACCTAGCAAGATCGCAGCGGGGTCACGTATGATCACCCACGATTTCCCTCAATAGATGTCATCGGCTATCACTCATCTCGGATGCCAGAGCCAATCTTTTCGGATGGCTAACAAACGAACACCCACACCATCGATAAGCATCGACGGCTAGTTAATGGCCACCGTCGCTTCTGCTCCTAATCGCCGACAACAAACGGACAGCTGGCAAACAGCTGAATGGCATCGGACAAGAAGCTGATGACAAACGGACAGCCGGCAAACAGCTGAATGGAGCCAGCCAATAGGGGACGATTGCCGAAGGCCTATGAATACGTGCCGACTCTGCACAGCGAAGCTGCTCTCTATCGAAAGAGGCCTATTTGCCTGGAGGTCATCAGATCGAAAGGATACCACTGGTCCGGAGGCACAAGCCCGCGAGCTTGATATCATAATGGATACCGATGGTCCGATTATAATCAAATGACGATGAAGACGATAGAGAATCGAGAGATGGAGGCCACGGTAGTTACCAAGGCACAGGCATTGGTTCGACAGTGGTTACGGTGCTGGAGCTCAAGAGAAATGTGTAAATGGAAGTATTTGTTAGAGCGAAGACGAAGGTATAATGACCTTGGGTTCTTCGAGGATTGAAAGGCATCAACCTTCTCAGCGAGGAGAACAAGCCTTAACAATATACACATTGGAGAAAGCCTATTCGTTTCGTTCAGAACCTTTTAGTGATTTTCACATCCCGAGCTAACCCCCTAAACTACCTTCGAAGCAAGTCCCGAAATTGAGTACGGATACTACTTTGACCGGGTAAATCTGGGGCGAAGCTCCTGGTGTTACAGACCATTACTTCATATTAGTTATCTTTCATTTGCATGAATGGAATAGTGATCAAAGATTTAATGAACTGCCAACCCATACTTTGCCATGTACCTAGTGTCATCGCATCTTATTCGTATTCCCCGGAGGGGGTACACTCTCTCAGTTATTGTATAGCAAACACAACAGAGCTGGGGTTTGACAGTCTAGGTCCAAACACTTATTTTTTTGGTAGACTCAACTACCGGGGTGCAGTTAGCTTATCTCCTTTGACTATTTCACTCAAGAGATAGCAAAGTCCCGCATACTAACATAATGTCGTTTGTCCAACTATCTCAGGGAGCTGTGCAAAGGTCCGAGTATAGTTTTATCACAGTATTAGTTTGATATGGAGTAATACTGGTCCAATTCGTAATGCACAGTTGACCCACAGGTCCCTGTGAGGCAGTTACGTTTCTTTGGCGGTATGGTTTGGTGTATCCCATGCCTTGGCCAGCACCAAAAGAATTACCCCTGAGTTACTGTCAGATCAAATGTACGTATTGTCTTTGAATGGGTTAGCTAGCCCACTTTGCTAAGACACGGTATTGAAGCTTGGAATATAATGGGAATTTCTCCCGGCTATGTTGAACCTTCCGCTCACTCATTAGTAGACATCCTCAGGGGTGTATCCTTGACCATTGACTCAAGGCGTCGTTGGTGAGCCCGGGAGACTAAGCCTAATGTACCTCATACACATGATAAGGGAGAACCCCTAACATGAACAAGCGGATACACACAGGTATGCGAAAATGAAGCCAAAGTAAAACTACAACCCACCCAAAAAAAGGGGGTCTTGGCAAAACCAGGCGGTGAGGTGTGTTGTCGAAGGTGTGTGTACTCACTCTTTGTTTTCACTGTGTAGAATGGAGCAGAATACGATGGTAATTTAGCCTGCGGTACTACTTTTGGTAAGAATCATTCTTCCGACTGATTATTGAGGGAATATGTATACCTAGTATTAACAGCTTGTCGGAAGGGTTCTTCTCGCGCAGGCTTCAGAGAAGCTGCAGGAAAGACAGGAGTCACAGGACAGATAGACAATACATATTTCCACTGCGTTTACCACCTTATGGGCAGCATCATAGACATCTTCTATTACAACAACGTATAGGGGTTTACCTGGACAGAGACACTTTAGAAATTATTGAGGAATTAGCAAATGTGGCCAACACGTACAACTCAACGTATGCAACTACAACCTGGCCACTGGTCACTGAGGCAAGCTGCTCGTCGACGAGGCTGCCGAGCGCTACTACGACAGAACTGTTGAGATTAAGAAAGGAAGGAACTGTTGAGACCTGCTCGTTGAATTGATTCTCTAGATACAGGTCTAAAGTGCGTGTATATATATGATCAAAAACAAACTTTTACCAAGCAGCTTTCGCCGACTGTGGGAACCTTGGGATTGAGAGAAGGTTCTAGGCGGTTACTTTCGCCGATTGTGTGAACCTTGAACTGTGTGAACCTTAAGAGAAGGTTCCGACGTTGAGAGCCTCAGGGCTAAACCTTGAGTTAGTGACGTCTAGTCAACTTACCGTCAACAAGAACAAGCCTTATTAATGGTAGTTGACTGACGTCACTCGGTGATATCGCCGGCGGCGACTCCGAGCACTTCCGGACCTCAAGCCACAGCTTAGGCTCCGAGCACTTCCGGCTCCAAGCACTTCCAGGTATGATGTTCAGCATCTGGCAGATGCCTTCTTTATTCTCTATATAAATAGATCCTTTTCTTTCTTTCTTCGATCTTTAGACTTTGTACGATAGACAATCAATTTTCTCTTTACATTACTCTCAACAAGCCTTCTAAGGAGCCCCAGGCGGGTATAATATGAGGGCAACCGGGATAACTGGTGAGACCTTTTTGAATTTTCGAAACTCCTGACACGATTTCAGAGTCCAAAATCAGAGTGTTGGTAGTGGAATTGGAAGGTTGCTACTGACAGGTGCTGGTGTGTATTGTGCAGAGAAAGAGGAAAGCGAGGAGGATGAGGAGAAGGACGAACAGCACGGGGCCGTCTGAAGAACAAAGCCCTCAATCTCAGCCAAACTTAGAGAAATTGTGTCTGAGTCCCAAATTTGGGAAATTTATCTTGGAATACTGTAGCGATTACGATGCTTTGGATGGCCTCTCAAATATATCGCTTTTTTTTTGACCGCGTCGCTGCAGCTCAGTCTATTACGAGACTAAAGTGTGATGTGACAAATGGGTTTCGGATCCAGGAGCCTCACTGACTGAAGAAATATCTACTTTACCTACCATACGGGACTTTGTAACAACATGACGTCCGAAGAATGGTGCTTGCTACAGTACAGTTATCATCGATCGACCAGACACCCAGTAACTGTCTCTTAAAATATTAGAAGTTCCGGGAGGTCTGAGAGCCATAATTTACGCAGCCTCACGCACGGGTTACTTTACCAAATATACAGTTTCCTTTAAATTGCAATAAGACTCACTTCTCTCGTGCCTAGTGGTGGCGAAATAAATTCCGCACGTGCGAGCTTGCGAGCACTACCTAGACAAACTGTGCATGAGAGAAAGAATTCACGTTAATAAGAAATCACCGCCCCGAGTGATGGGTGATCCACTTCTCGAAGGCTAAAAATAAGAATACCATCAGAGTACAAAGTCGCTGTTGGTTCCACCATATAGATGGTAGTATATGTGGTTGGTTATGCCACCGAAAATGCATTTTCTCTCTCTATATGTACAATCGGTGAAAGGAAGTAGCATAAATGCCGGCCACTTTCGATGCCGTTAGCTAGACCAACGCAATACTCCGAACATAAACCCCCAGCACATACAAAATCACCATCTAGAAAACCACGTAGAAACCCACCCCAAGAAACGCAGACACAGACGACTAAGATGGTGAAGAGGGCCACCAAAGCTATCAGGAGATTCCTTGGGGAAGTTCAGCATTTGCCACCAGTCAACCTTCGAAGCAACCACGCACCAGTTTTCGAATAAGGTGTCCCCCAAACTGGAATATATCATAAAAATCAGAGTTGAACTCCCCACAAAAAGCTGGATGGAATGGATAATCTGGATGATTCCAAGTTAGTCATAATTTAAGTACCCGCGTATTCTTTAGTAGAGTGAACATACGATGAACAGTTCAAACGGCCAACGCGTATCCCTCACCATAGCCGCGAGAATTAACTTCTTTAGTTCCAAATTTAATGCGGTTGATGGGAGGGAATCCGATATTTTTCATATGCATGCGTCGGATAAGATAGATATGAAATTGGTCCCGATATCGATTCGTATGGGGACTGGGAGTGAGAGAGCCTTTATCAGAGGTATATGACACCAAACAACAATGAAACGGTAATTTTCAATTTAGGCCGCTGTCTTGCAGATGGATGGACCCTCCATTTTCTGCCTAGGTAGAATTCGGGGAATTGATTTGTGCTGACAGCAGGCGGCAAACAGGCGGCGGTACCAAGCTTACTGAGTTTAAAATGGTGGGGAAAGGAACATCCAGTCGTTTTCTACTGCATGAAGATAAAAATTGGGTGCGCATGCGTAGCAGGTAGGCAAATAAAATAAATAGAATCACCAAAAATTTGCATAAGAGCGTTGGTCTTGTGGCAGCTTAATCCACCAACCAAGAGCCACTGTGATCTTTGGCCACATAACGCTTCTTAACCCTGCTCCCACAAACAAATTTCCAGGGTCATTGATTCGCTGTCCCTCCCGTACTGGATTGCCCAATTCTCTACACCAATATCTATCAGCAATGCACCTGCAATTGTGAGATCCGGAATCCATCGGAATCCCAGCGAGAGCACTCTTTACCGTCAAGATTTCACATATAAGTCTGGCTACCAGGAAGAATGAAAATATACTGTAGAGAGCGTAGGTGCTTTTAGATCGCATCTGATAAGACTAAGCGAGCTATCAAAATAAGCATATCCCAATCTAACAATGTAAAACTCTAGCCGTAATACAAAAATAAAATCAAACTTGGTACCTATAACTCGTATTCCACAAAACGGACGTATGAAAATCTCGATAAACAAATTTCCCTCCCGCATCATGAACGGAAAGCCTATCCGTAAACCAAAGGTCACCATCCGTCTTAGCATAGTATGAAGTAGACTTCGTCTAGGACCCAGCCAGTCTTGCTATGAAATACATCCAATATATGACCCCCTATTCCCTCTAAAGACCGCTCAAATATTGAAAAGTGACCACAAACCACCAACGCCCATTCAAAACATAGGAGACAAAGTAAAACATTAGACATGAGGTATGAAGTTCGTCCACCCAACTGCGACATAAGCATCTGCTGGGACCGATCTCAAGCTGATGAAAGCCTCAATGATAATGGCCACACGGGCAAGAAGAAAGAACGGGGTCCCAAGGATCCCAATAAAAGCTAAGCAGACTAAGGGCACAACCGACGCAAAACGGAAAGAAATTTTTAATGCCTTACCGATATCTCGTATGCTTTCCCAGAGCATACCTATCGCTTCAAAAAAGGCACCCGAAGCATTTCGCAGGTCGTCTCTATCATCATATTCTATGCTTGAGAGAAAAATCCATGCCAGAGCGGACGCAGACCCGCAAGTTGCCGTTATACATGCAGCTGTACATTAAACAAAGTAAGCATAAAAGCGGCCCAATGGCAAAAGTGCATTATACCCTTCCAAAGATAGTGTTCCACCTCGGTCGGGAAATGGAAGTTCCATGCCGACAAGTGGACACCTCCGTACGCTGCACATAATGCCAGGGTTGGCGGATAGGGAAGAGGAGAAAGGGAAGGTACGACTTGGATCAAAAGAGGGCCGAGGGGACACTCAAGGTTCACACTGGAGAAGTGCCGGAGAAAAGGTTTAGATATGCCATGGCTGCAAGCGGCCGAATGCAATATGATTACAAACAAACAAACAAACATAATGCCAGGAGACCAAAAAAAAGAAGAATGAGCGACCAAACATCATCCTCCATAAAGATTGTAATATTCCGTGCTCGCGAGAGTAAATATTGAGATTTATCCGGTGTCTCGCCCTTAAAACATGACATGAAGACTGGAGTAGCTGGAACTACAGTTAGGTCTTGAATGTTAAGGGGTTTGCGGAACCAGAGAGCGTACATCAACAGCGCGCATACAACATGAACAAGTGTGTGTACTTCGAGGAGTGTCAAAGGATAACCACCGGCTTTTCTGGCGCTCGACTGACAACATTTCAGTTTCCGAATATTATGGGATCTAGAAATGCAACTCACCTGAATGACGAGAAGCGATACTTGAAAGCAAACAAGGATCTTAGCGAGTACGTCTGCTTTACTCTTGTCCTGTATTGTTTGGTGGGAAACTTGGGGGAATACACCCCTATTGGCTAAATGAATGATTCCGTCCGGTGTGATAGTACTCCTAACAGATCCGGAAGATCGACCACTCACCCTCCCATAACTGCGTAAAATCCATCCAATAATGTCATAGATCGATCTGACGGAGTTTTGGTCTGTTTAATTCTCAGCCACAGCGAGCTTTATCTATCATCAGTTCAAATAGATAGAAATAACTTACAGTTACATCCGTAAGCCTAGTTGGATTGACTCTTGATCTGTTATCATCACCCGTGATCTGAGTGGTAGAGATATCCTTAACATCATTGACGGGTTCGGGACTGCCCGGGGTTGAGGTTGCATTCAGAGAGTTGTATATACGATCCGATTGAACTTTTGCAGAATTCCCTTGCTTGATACCATTGATCGTGTCGGTCAACTGCAGCTTGGGCTCAGCCGCTCCAAAGCATCTAAATTCTTCGTAGATCATTGGGTACCGGCTGAGACGCAATTGCAAAGATGTCAAACAAGTGAGTGAACCTCAAATTCTGCAACCAATGCCAATTCTCCACACACTCTACAAATGATCACAATAAGACACCTATCGATCGCGGCTGGGGCTTGGAGTAAAAACTCCACCTATTAATGGTAGACGCCACCCATCCAGTTCTTTTACGCATAAACGTGGTTGAGGTGCGAGTTGCCAAAATAAGCATATCCAAATCGAAAAATCAAACCCCGCCGCAATGAGCATAACCACACCCAACACCGCCACTGGCGGAAATGGGGGGAAGGAGATTAGGGTGGTACGACTTGGAGATAAGAGGGCTTGGCGGACACAACGGGCTCACACTGTTGAAGTGCCCAGGATAAATGGATTATGTCATGTCCTTTCGAGGATGGCCGGTTAGGTAACGACACTGGGCACCCCTTCGGGGTGAATACAATTATACTTACATAGAGGTGGATGTGATCATGCAATGTCCGCACGAAGCATTCTGATTGGTGGAATCTTTTTTCCGAAGAGGCTACCGCATCCCATTGGCCATCTTGCCGCTTACGTGAATTCCAAGACATGGATCATTGGCCTTCGAATGTCGCTCCTACGGAGCCTCAACACCATCGTACATTCTGCATTGTGTCGTTCGATCATTGAATCATTTCACTCGCCGCAGCTACCCAAGACATGGATGATTGGCCTTCGAATGTCGCTCCTAGAGTCTCAACACCATCGTACGCTCTGTGTTGCGTCGTTCGATTGTTGAATGATTTCACTTGCTGCAGCTAGCCAAGATATGGATGATGTCGCTCCTACCATCGTACGTTCTGTTCGATCGACGAATCATTTCACTTGGCGGAGCTAGCCAAAACATAGATGACGTCGCTCTTGCGGAGTAACCATCGTATGTTCTGTTCGATCGTCGAATTATCCCACTTTGCGTGCTCATTGAAATGTTTCGCGACCTTTCGGATCTTGCTTCCGCAGTGCATAACCTCTCTGTCGACATTGTTCATCACCTCTGTCGTCTTGCCGTTCGCGATTCTTGAGTTATAAAGCGTGGCATTACTCTCCCTACGATTTCTTATTTCGATTTCGGTACTCGACGCCTTCGTTCATTGGTGTAATGCTCATTTCCAGCGCCCAGCCAGCCTGTCGAGATCATTTCCAGCCAGCGGCCAGCCAGAGCGCATGCTGCCAGCCTCCAGCCAGCCCGTTCCGATCGCCTCTAGCCAACCCGTCGAGATCATGTCCAGCCAGTCCATCCAGATCGTGTCCAGCCAGCTTCACTCGATCAACAACCGCCATCTCCTACCCAGTTTCACTCGATCACCACCATCTTCACTGGATCAACAACTGCCAGCTCCAACCCAGCTTCCCTCGCTCACCACCAGCCAGCTTCGCTCGATCAGAAACCACCATCTCCTGCTCAGATTCGCTCGATCACTACCATCTTTATTCGATCAACAACCGCCATCTTCTCTCAATCACCACCATCTTCTCTCGATCAACAACTGCCAGCCCCTACCCATCTTCACTCGCTCACCACCAGCCAGCATCGCTTGATCAAAAGCCGCCATCTCCTACCAAGCTTCCCTCAATCACCACCATCTTCACTCGCCCACTCCTACCTACATTTGCTCGATCACCACCAGCCCTCTTTACTTGATCAACAGCCGCCAACTCCTACCAACTTCGCTCAATCACCACCAGCTAGCTTTGTTCAATTGACCACCGGCCAGCTCTGTTCAATCACCACTGGCCAGCTCTGTTCAATCAACAGCCGCCAGCTGCTACCCAGATTCGCTCAATCACCACCAGTAATCTTCGCTCAATCAACAGTTGCTAGCCCTTACCCAGCTTTGCTCAATCACCACCAGCCAGCTTCGCTCAATCAATAGCCGCCTGCTCCTACCCAACTTCACTCGATCACCACTTGCTCTCTTTGCTCAATCAACAGCCGCCGGCTCCTACCTAGCTTTGCTCAATTACCACCAGTGGAACCACCATCTCCTGCCCAGCTTCGCTCGATCACCACCAGCCAGCTTCGCTCGATCAGAAACCACCATCTCCTGCCCAGCTTCGCTCGATCACCACAATCTTTATTCGATCAACAACCGCCATCTTCTCTCAATCACCACCATCTTCTCTCCATCATCAACTGCCAGCTCCTATCCAGTTTCACTTGCTCACCACCAGCCAGCATCCCTTGATCAAACGCCGCCATCTCCTACCAAGCTTCGCTCGATCACCACTTGCTATCTTTGCTCAATCATCAGCCGCCAGCTCCTCTCTAGCTTTGCTCAATCACCATCAGCCAGCTTCGCTCAATCAACAGCCACCATCTCCTTCCCAGCTTCACTCAATCACCACCTGCCAGCTTCGCTCAATCACCAGCCACCAGCTCCTACCCAGCTTCACTCGATCACCACCAGCTATCTTCGCTCAATCAACAGCCGCCAGCTCCTACCCAGCTTCTTTCGATCACCACTAGCTATCTTTGTTCAATCAACAGCCGCCAGCGCCTACCTAGCTTCGCTCAATCACCACCATCCAGCTTCGCTCAATCAACAGCCGCCAGCTTCGCATGATCACCACCATGCATTATTGCTCGATCAACAGCTGCCAGTTTCTACCCAGTTGCGTTCAATCACCACCAGCCAGCTTCATTCAATCAACAGCTGACAGCTCCTACACATCTTTGCTCCATGATAACTGCCACTTTCTACCCAGCTTCGCTCGATTACAACCAGCCATCTTTGTTTGTTCAACAACCTCCAGCGTCTATATAGCTTCGTTCGATTATCACCAGCCTTTCGCTCAGTCATCACCCAGCCAGCTTCACATGATTATTAACCGCCAGCTTCATTCAATCACTCTAAGTCTGCTTAACTTTATTAACCCTACAGCCAGCTCACAGCCGGCACCCAGTCAGCTTCGCTTGATCATCATCACACTCCAAGTCCACTTCGCTTGATTAACTCCAGTCAGTTCCCAGCCTGCTTCGCTTGATTATGACCAGCCAGCTTTATTTGATCAACACCTGCCCTCTCCAACTCCACTTCACTTGATTAACCACAGCTCCCCAGCGGGCATGTTCAGAGAGCAGGGATGCAGGGGTGGTGGAATCAGGACAATAAGTTATATACAGGGCCACACTGGTCGATAGACAGATAAGCCCTTTTGGCACGAAGTAATTAGAATCAACCTCTTTCGGTCTTTGTCTTTCTTTCTCCAGAACTTCACGTTCAAAAACCCTTAAAGTCAGTGGATTCGTGATCACCTTCGTTCGTTGGGAATCTTTATTCGCTCCTTGATCTACCCGCCCATACTAAGGGCGGCAAAGCCGCCCCCATAGCTAGTATGATTTAAACAAACAAGCCCAATACCGCCACGACCAGCGCGGCTCGTCTAAATCCTCCTCCCATCCCCCCCACCACACACCCCCTCCACGACTTCACCTCTCAACACCTCCAACACCGGCACCTCCCTCAACAACTCCACCACCGTTACGCCTGACGTCCCAGCTTCCCACGCAAAGCTCGCCGTCTCCGCCACAAACCTCTTCACCACCCTCCCCCGCTCCCTCGCCTTAACCGCATACTCCATGTCGCACCTCCCGGGCTCCCCAACGGCCGGAACATACCTATAGCTCAGCACGTCCTCTTCTACCACTTTCTCATTCTCTTCCTCCTCCTCCTCCGGCTTCAGTCCTTGCAACAACAACTCTCCGACGTCACCAGAAAGCGTAAACGCCTCTTCCCCTCGGGATACCTCGAGAGCCGCAAATACCGCAGGCCGGCCGAGCGCTTCGCGGTGCCGCAAAAGCGCCGAAGTGTCATTGATGAATTCGATGGGGAGATAAGAGCCGTGGTGATCACTGCCATCGGCGCTGCGATACGCTACGTTGTGGAGGTACAGGCCGTACGTGGTATACGTCGTTCCATCCGAGCTACGACAGGTCAGAAATTTCGCGCGGGAGAGGAAGCGGGAAGGGGGGATACAAGTTGAATGTGGTGGCAGATATCGTCGCTGTTACAACCGTCCCTGGGGACACGAAGCGGAACGCATCGGTAGGAAACCAAGATTGCAGCATAGTCTTCGAGGACTTGAACTTTATTTTTGCGGCAACATAAATATTGGCAGTTGGTGTTTCAGGGGCCCGGGATGGAATAATGGGGAGTAGAGGCATAAGTCTGTGTTTTGGTGGGTTCCTTGCAACTTCCCATTTGTACAGCATATATTCGGAGTGATGCCAGGCGTCGTGGCTAAAGAGGTCAGTCATCCTTTTTGCAATTACTTTTTCCCTCTGTCAGCAGAAGCAACGGCGTGCATGGTATGGTGGGACGCGGCAGCACGTACTATCGAGGGGTTTCGTTAATTGCTTAGACTGATCTTCTCCATTCTGCCGGGTCCATTCTTGTATGTTTGTGGCGCGCTCATAGCGGCACTGCTGATACAGTATAAGGCGGTCGTGGATCTCTTCGGGCCGCGTGCCAAGCGGGAATACGACGGCCATGGCTGCGGCGTCCTCAACTGCCTGTGCGGCGCCTTGGCCCTGGTCTTCATAGGTTAGCGGCAACCTGGTAGGAAAGGGAGCGGGGAGGGGGCGGCGGGTATACATGGCAGGAATGGATGCGCGGCATCACCTAGAAGCGCCACACGGCCGTTGACCCATGTTTCCAGCGCCAGGAGATCCATGAGCCGCCACAGCCTGAGCTTCTGCGGATCGGCCTTGTTAAGCAGCGCGACGACAGCAGGATCGAAGTCTTTGAAAGTTTCAAGAAGATCCGATTTATTCGCCACAATACTCCAGCCCTCCATCGAACCCTTTGTGTCGTGGTCTGGATGGATACACACAAAATTCATCAGCTTGTTGTAATGGGTTGAATAAACGACGATTCGCCGGTCCTTGCCGGTCCACGTCAGAAGTTCCCCTGGCTTTTCGGCGAGGTGAGCAGTTTGCGGGTCTTCGCGCGCCAAGGCTTTGGGAATGATGAAGCGGTAGGCGCTTTTCCCGGACAAGAACGGCGTGGTATCTTCTATTCTTCCTCCGACGACTTTGTGCCTGAGTCGTGACTGGAGCCATCAGCATGGAGAGGAGGAATCGGATAAGATGGTATACATTAACCCCGTCAGCTGCGACAACCAAATCTCCTGCCATCTCCGTGCCGTCCTCCAGCTTCACCGTCGCATTCTCACAATCAACATCAACAACATTAGATTCCGTGAGTAGCTTCGCCGGGCGTCCCTTCCCCTCACCCGCAGTCGCAAATTTATTAAGCGCATTATGCAAATGCACACGATGCGCGAGCAACCAAGACTACAGCACACACCATCAGCTGCTTCCCTCCGCTGGGTAGTCACATCACATTACATGCTGCCATATCCCCATACCCGCATGCATATCCACACATGCCTTCCTCTCCCCCGCCGCTGTATACTCCGATAACTTGCTACCCGTCAGTAATCCACATATCCACACACACACGAACATAACTACCCAGCAGGATTCAATGGCGCCAGTCTCTTCGGCCCGTAATCCGAGGCGTCGCAGGATCCCGTTCGAGTTCGGGGGGAGATGGATAGCGGCGCCAAACTCAGTTGCAGAGCTGGAGCGCTCGAGGATCTATACCCGCAAGCTGGTTAGTTGACCAATTTGTGGGAGAGAGGGGACGTACAGTCACATTGTGGCCCTGTTGGCGGAGCGCGATGGCGGTAGTGAGGCCGCCGATGCCGCCACCGACTATGAGGATGTTGAGCGGGCGAGAATCGGACATTGTGATGGGTTGAGACTCGTAGTGCTGGTGGGATGGGATGGGGGAATATATCAGTGAGACCATATGGTGTGACTTACCGGTTGTTTCCGTGGTATAGAGTAACTACCTAGGTATGCAACGTTTCGAGCTATATATGTGCAGGAAGCGGTACGGGGATCTCGCAGCGGCGTCATAGATGGTCACCCGGTTGGGTTAGGGTTGAAGTCGGTAGTTTGTCTACCCTCCGGTTAATTGCCGAGTGCACCTTGCAGAAACATTTTCTATTACGCCAAGACTACTTGCAGGATGCTCTCGTGCTTGGATCTTTTTTTACTGGTTACCGGAAGCGAGTTTGCGGACTCGGCAAAGTTTTGGTCTGGGCTCCTTGAAGACTGCCGGCAAATATTAATTGATTCATTAAATCCCATATTAAAATAAAAAAACCCATACGATATCCTCAAGCATAACACCCATAATTCATTGCTATAACCGCAAGGAAACCCTTAAACCAAACAAAAAAAACAAGTCTATACAACCCCATTCCTTCCGCTCCTCTTTACCGAATCAAAAACATCCACGGACAAAATATCGCCTTCGCAATTTTCTTCCACAACCTCCTTCTCGCATCATCTTCATACCCTTCCTCCCTAACCCTCGCTCTCCCAACCACATCCAAGAAAACCATATCCATAGTCCCACGGTCCACACTCCAGAACTGCATTCCCATCCCGAGTCCCTCCTTCTCAAACTTTTTAAACACCGCCCCCACACTTCCACCATCCTCTCCGTGCGCGGGAATACTAAACCTCAGTTGACCACCAAAACTCCTAGCCTCTAGCTCAGCACTGGGAAACGACGTTGCGATCCATGACTTCGCCGCATCCATTTCTGCGGTTGAGCTGTAAGGCGCGGATGAGAGGACAATGTGGACGAGGTATTTGTCGCCATATTTACGCCGGAGTTGCTCGGTGGTGCCGAGGGCGAGCATACGCTTTGCGAGGATACCGGCGCGGCTGGCGAGCGCGGAGCATTCTTCCATTGAATGTGTGGTCAGGACTAGACTTCGGCCGGGTACGACGGTTTCGAGGGTGCGCCACATCACACTGGGAATATTAGCGGGGATCAGGGGATGGGGGAGGGGATAAATACCGTTTTGCGGCGGCGTCCATACCGGACGAGGGTTCATCGAGCAGGAGAACTGCGGGATTACCCATCAGTGCTATTGCTAGACTAAGCTTCCGCTTATTACCACCTGATAATTTCTCCGCAATTCTGAATCGGAACTCGTCAAGGCCGACGGCACGGATGGCTTCGTCGACGTTGTGGTCAATGTTTTCGACTCCTCTAATACGCGCATAGAAGATAAGGTGTTCTGTGACTGTCATACGATCCATCGCGTCGAACTGCGGACACACACCAAGATGTGCTCTGGCGGCGGCACGATTTTTATTGACGAGGACATTCTGGACGAAGATTTCGCCTGCGGTGGGTGGGAGGTCGCCACGGATCATGTTGATTGTTGTTGTTTTTCCGGCGCCGTTGGGACCGAGGAGGGCAAACACTTCGCCGCGGGGAACGCCGAACGTCACGTCTTCGACGGCCTGGAATTTCTTGAATTTCTTGGAGAGATGCATCACGCGTAGACCGTCGTTCGAGGAGTCTACACGGCGTAATTCGTCCGTAAGCTCTTTTTCGTCAAAGACATTGTCTTCTTCGTCCTGGGTCCCCGGTGCCGGCTTGTTGCGGCTGAAACTGAATCCGAAGCGTAGCTTACCCGAGTCGTTGAGTACCAGGATTGTGAATAGGAGAATTGCCTGTGCGGCAAGGAATGTGATTGAGCTCCCATAAAGCTTGAAGGTTCCAGGGTAGGAGATGAGTTGGTCCCGGTTACAATCTATCTGGAAGCTGTTGAGGGAGACAAAGATTGCGTGGAGCAAGTTGACGATGGGGGATATTGCGGAGATGACATAATGTGCTTTCTCCGTCATCTGGTCCGTGTCTTGAGGTGCCGCAAACGTAACGATACTCATGTAAATGATCAGGTAGATGAGGAACATAGCCGCCTGACTACCAGCCGCAAACGCGAATGCCGACAACTGACTGTTGGCGACAAGTGAAATGCAGTAAACCAGCAAGATCGCCGTCAGGCCGTAGAGTAGTATAACGACGAAGAGATACCCAAGATGATACCATCCACTTGTAGCAGCTGCAAAGAGTCCAATGCAAACAACACATATTAGGAGAACAGCGGCGAAATCAAAGAGAGTATATGCGAGCCAGAGAGGGAGTGCGCGAACACCGTTGGAGTAATGCAACGCCCTGACCTTTCGAACCCTTTCCGCAGTCGGGTAGAGCGCAAAGAACGCCGGGAATGCTGCGAAAGCGAGACATATATAAGTAGTAAAGAGCAGGGTGCTTCCTTGACTGTCTTGCCAAAGGTAATCGAACGGAAGGTACTGTGTGATGATACTGCCATTGACGTTCAGCAAGAGGTTATCAATCACATTCTGCAATGTCATCGCATTAATGAGAGCACCGCCATTGCCTTTGAATGCAAACGTTGCGTTATTAGAACCAAGGAAAATGCCCCTGGAGTAACGTTGTGGTAGTTGTCCTTGATGTACTGGTTGAATGTTCCGAGGCTGTTCGTATAGTGGATGGAATTCCCAAGCACCTCCGTCAGATTCGTACCTCCAGAGCTGCCGCCAGATCCGGACGGTAATACACTTGACAGATTAAGCAGTTTAGCAACAGTAAAATCTTCTCTGGGGCCCACAACAAGGTCAAATTCAGATGGGAAGGTTAAGTTCTGGACTTCTAATACTTGGAAAATTCTCTCCTTAGCGCAGGTAATTCCCCCTTTATAGCTCTTGAAGGTGACCATTGTGACTCCAGCGGCAACGATTGGAATAACAATGGCAGCAATCGTTGGAAGATATCCTCGCTGGAGAATTGTAATCCTCTTCCGAATAAGAACCCAAGTCTGTTGCAAAATCGAGATGCGTCTTCCATTGTGAAGATCCACTGCACCCTTGTCCGCCTGCGAGTTTGCATGCGAAGTTGCTGCGGATATTTGGTCGGCATATTCGGTGACGGCAAGCTTTTCCTGTACCCCAGCGGTTTCAGGCCGGTTGACAATGCTTTCTTCGGCAACCCTACAAGACAAGTCAGCATTCAAAACATTTATTTAAAAAATTCAGAACTTACTTTAAAAATACATCCTCAATCGACGGACCAGCGACGTAGTAATCCGAGATACCGCTCTTCTCTAGAGCCTCAATAAGCCGATCTGCTTGACCGGAGTCGGGGATATTATAAATGGTCTGGTCGTAGAACCTCTTCATGGAAACCCCTTGAATTAATGGTGCATTGATGGGTGCATGGACTCTGTATCCTCCACCGTACTGGGTCTTCAATTGAACTGCAGAGCCTTCACATTTCAGGTGCCCCTTCGACAGGATGGCGATATGGTCTGCAAGAAGATCCGCTTCGTCAAGAAAGTGCGAAGTCATCAAAATGGTTCTAGTTCCTCTAGCTGCAAGGATAATATCCCAAATCTTTCTTCTCGACAGGGGATCAAGACCGGATGAGACCTCGTCGATAGCACAGATAGTACTTCCACCAGTAAACATAGCCGCAAGTTGAAGTTTCCTCTTTTGCCCTCCAGATAATGTCTTGCTCTTGGCATGCCTTTTCATGGTGAGATCACACTCCTCGATAAGGCGCTTCAGGGTCTCTTTGTCGTCGCCTCTGCACTTGATCAGGTTCCAGATTCTTACATGCTCTTCAACGGTAAGGTCATCCCAGAGCACGTTCTTCTGTGGACAGATACCAACTCCACCACCAGTCCCTGTGGAGATGTTGATATCACCCTCCTTAACGCTAGAAAGGCCTGCAATAGCTTCCAAAGTGGTCGTCTTTCCCGAACCATTGGCACCGAGCAGTACCATGATCTGACCTTCAAGAACGTTTAAGTGCAAATTTTCAACAGCGACAACCGTTTCCTTGCGTGTGCCGAACAATCGAGTCAATAGACGTGGCGGATACCTCTTAGTGAAGCCTTGAACCTCGACAGCATTGCCGGCGTTGATGGTAGCAGAATTAATGTGTCGGTGACCGGGAGACGCAGTGCCAAAAAGATAGCGTTCAATGTATGCAGCCGCAATAGGGAATGTTACCACCTGTATAAGGGAAAATATATAGAATGCAAGCAAAGGGAGAGTTGAGTGTCCTTCCGGTGCTTTTTTGATCAAACTAGCCCCCATCTCTTTTCCTTCCCAGCGACCCATGGTGATGAAAAAGAAGACATAATTCATGGGGGGAAAGAGGAAGCTAAGAACTGCGTAAGTACCAGTGCTAGCGTTTTTCGATACTTGAGCAATGACTCCGAGGCCGAGAGAGAACACGGTTGCCGAGATACCACTGAGCTGTGCTTTCTTAAAGATTGAACCCAGGAACATTGCCCAAGAAGCCATCGCCCACCCCGCAGCTAGATGCATGTTAGCCTGGCAATGGCGGTATTAAATGCCGGAATCAACTCACTGATGTGCCAAAGAACAACGATAATTGGCGAAGAACGGTTGAGGATTCCACCCCAAATATTCAGGGATACGATGACCCAACCAGTCATGTACATAAAGGAAAATGAAATGTGATACGACATGATGCGGGCAAACTTGGACCCTCCCATAGCTTCGATCAATGTCGACAGTCCCTTCTCGCGTTCCATGGCTTGGAATCCAACGAGATGATATACGATGCCGATTATGCCTATCAAATAGGCAACTGCGATGTAGTTGATGATCGTCGAGGAGAACCTTTGTAAGTCAACATCACGCACAGCGCATGATCGATCAGTGGAAACTTACCTAGACCTAAGCCATTTCTCATACTCGTTCTGGCTCAGGTTGGTGTACCTAAGACTGTTCAGTTCGACTGCGCTTTGGTGACCGGATCATGATCACTCACATATACTCTGAAACACGAATGTCGGAGACGCTAGAGCCAGACTGCTTTGCGATAGCTTGATCAACGTACAATTGCAACGGAAGCAGGAATCTATGCTCGTTAGCGCTCGCCATCCTCCATCTCTTCCGGGAGTTCCAGACTTACCTTTGGACATCATTATCATGCGACTGGACATCCAAACTCCCATCGCTCATGGCAAGATCTCCCCTGAGGGTATATCTCCACTTCCCATCGCCAGTGCTACCATTTGTGTTGGGACTACTTTCAAATACCACTGCGGCAAAGCAGAACGACACCCCCCTCATACTTTGTTGACATTCTGTGCGTAAATCGTTTGAATTCTTCAACACCACCACATTTCCGCTTCCCTTCAGCTGATTCTGCATCCGCGAGATGAGCTCGTCCACCTCTCCTCCAAGCCCACTGTTGACAAACACCAGCTTCTTGTCCCTATGTGCGGCGAGCGCATCCGGAAGACTAACGATCGGGGCAGCAGTTCCAATACCATACCGCACCGGGGGCACCAATAGATACCGCGAGAAAGACAGGAAGGAGACGAATATTACGGGCAATAGGAAAGTGCGAAGCATAGTCGTAAAGTAATGGCGTCGAAGGTTGATGATAAGGTTTTTTCGGACCAGCGCCCACATCTGGCGCAAGAACATGGGAGCCATGGTTGGTTGTGTTTGGGTGTGATCAGAGATTGTAGAGGTGCGCTCGACTCGGAACCGGTTTTTTGCGAAGGGGGCCCACCGGCTTTATTATAAAGTTTGAATTGGTGGCGGTGTCAGGGTCGAGTCGGGATGCCGTTGGCTGTGGGCTGGGTCGTGAGGCTAACAGGTGGTGAGGCGCAGCAAAACGGGATTATCGTGGATACGAGCCTGTGGTACCTGGCCGCACACCACACGAGTGCTAGAGTGGGCCGACGAATAGAGTCTAGGAGCTGTAGATAGACCTGGAGACCATCCGAATTGCCACCAGAGTAAATGTATGTGTAAGCCTGTGATTGCACGCGATTTTAATGAGCAACTTCTTGAAGTACTTCGTCTCTAGATGTTGCACAGCTCCACAGGGCTATCGCTGTTGCGCCCGACAGCGAGGGACGTGCAGTGTAAGATGTGGTGTAGTAGTCTGTTCGCCTGATGGTGATGTTTCCTTCGCTCGAAATGAGAGGGAAAGAGAAGGTTTACTGTCGTTGCACAGTTTTCATTATCTTGGTGTTTGGATAGGTCTTGGTGTTGACGTTTACAAGGTGAACATCCCTGGATATTCCATACATGTGAACCAGCCAATCGCATGCAAAGTGTAACGAGTGGTGCTACCATAACAGTATAAATTGTATACGCCACTGAGACCGTTAGGAATGGTTCGACAATCAATGATCGTTCCATTCAGCTCAGCGGTCAGCCTTACGTCCTCAAAATCCCTCTCTCCCTCTCCCTCTCTCTCCCCCTCGCGTCCTCTTATCTTTCTCCCCGGCCATCTCGGTTGGAGAATGGGATCGGTCCACAATTCGACCCAGAATTGGACTGGGCATTGTCAGTCCTGCACACTCCCGAAAAGAGCGAACAGCTGAGACAGAGCGACATTGAATACGAGTAGCTAGCTCGTCTTGCCTTGCCATACCATACACTCGCTACTCTACTCAAGTACTTAAATCGCAGCATCAACCCACCACTTACATCGTCATCGTCGTAAATTTATGTTTGGCAGCGTCAACGACTCTTCGGCTGCCTTCTAGTGACATCCCTTTCCAGAATATAAAAAGTGTAGACGCAGATAAAAAGCCCTGCCAACTGAGACATACATACTTCATGCGACTTCACTTCTGGATTGACGCGCGTTTTCAGCCCTGCGCATGCTCGTATTCATCTTGCAAGGTTTGTTCGGTAAGGTGGATCAGTATGTAGGTCCAATCGGCGTATTGTTCCCCCGATCAGCACTCTCTCTTTTCTTTTAGTGATTGGATTGCGGTCATGAGAGATTTAAAGGATGATAGGCAATAAGACAGGATTGTTCACGTTGCCTGCGCCAATTCTTCCACCAACGTTGCCGAGTTTACCGTGACGATAGCCCGAGTTCGGAAGCAATTCACGTGATATACTCTTGGCGTCACGTTACCCCCTAATACACACCCCATCGCGTCCTCCCGCGCACCACCAAAACATCAACCAACAACAATGGCCTCCATCCAGCCTCTGGCAGCCACCACGATACGGTCCCTAGGATCCGGCCAGACGCTCACGGATCCAATCTCGCTGCTTAAAGAGCTTATCGAGAACTCGCTTGACGCGAACGCCACACAGATCACGATCGAAGCATCGCCGAACTTCCTCGACACTCTCCTCGTCAAAGACAACGGCTTTGGTATCTCTTCCGTGGACCGCGCTGTCGCCTGCAAACCCCACTACACCTCCAAGATCACGAGTTTCGATGATATTGTTGGAGTTGAAACGCTTGGATTCCGCGGGGAGGCGTTGGCTAGCGCTGCGGAGATGAGTGAGGGTTTTTCGTTCACGACGAGATGCGAGGGCGAGAATGTGGCTGAGGTGTTTGAAATTGCGAGGAACGGCGAGGTGAAGGAGAAACGGAGTGTTGGTGCGCCAGTGGGGACGACAATGAAGGTGACGGGGTTCTTGAAACGGTTGCCGGTGAGGAGGGAGACTGTACTACGTAACCAGAAGGCGTTGATGAAGAGGCTTCGCGCCCTGGTGGCGACATATTATCTCTCTAGGCCGAGGTGTAGGTTTGCGATGAAGATCTTGAAGGGCGGGGAGACGCTCGTTTATGCACCAAGCAAGACAGTCCCGGAGGCGGTGAGGAAGGTGGTGGGCAAGGATGCGGCTAACGTGTGTGAGTGGGCTATTAAGGAAGGGGACGGGTTTACAGTTGAGGCGTTCCTGGTGAAGCGAGGGTGTGAGGATGTCACTGTGCTGGAGAAGCCTATGTGTGATAACTACGTCTTTGTCGACTCGCGGCCGGTGTCATGCACAAAGAGGGGCTCGACAGCACAGGCACTATGGAAGATGTATAAAAAATGTGTTAAAGGAATTGTGGGAGATACGAAAGCGCCGAGTAATCCGCTGCTCTATATGAATATTCGATGCCCGAAAGGGAGTGCGTCACGCCTGTCGGTTGGGGAATGGTAGTTGCTGATATTGCATAGTTTACGACGTGAATGTTGAACCGGCCAAAGACGATGTCTTCTTCGACGGCTCCATAGTAGGGAATCTTGTATCGATAGTTGAAGAGTTGCTGAAGGAATTCTATGGGGAATTAGCGGAGTTTCAGCGTGAAGGTGCCACGAGTTCGCGACAAGAGAAGGGCAAGGAAAAAAGCAGCGTGCAAGATGATGATTTTGACATTTTGCTTGCGAGGAGAAAAGATCCGGCCCAGGATATGCTGCTTAATCTCCCGACGCCGCCGCCACCCCCCGAGGAGGAACCGGACGACATAGGGATGGAGCCTCTGGATGAAGCTGCCATTGGTACGCCTCTTCTACCCCTGCGAAGCCACACTGACAGACAAATATAGAAGCCGAGAAGGAGCAAATCCGCAAAGACTTCAGGCTTTCAAACCCATGGACTATCACAAAGATGAATGTACCATCTTCCTCCACACATCATCGAACCTCCGCTTCGGATTCCTCACCCATCCGCCCACCGCCAGATACCAATTCCTCCCCATCTCGCGCACCCGCAATAACTCCTCATGCCGATACCTCCTCCCCCATCCGCCCCTCCTTCACCTTCATGAACAACCCCCTCCATCCACGCTCCGACGGCGGTAACTCAGCGCTAATTCCTCGCACCCCCACGTCCAAACCCCCGCGGAAGGGTTTCGGCATCCCGCCCACCCCATTTTCTCCTCCCCGCAGCGTCCAGCGACAGCAGCAACCAACGCTTCTGGAGGATCCAGAAAACGCTGGTGCCATAGACCGTTTTATAGTGCGGACCCTACGATCGGAACTAAGTCGACGGCCGATACCTAGAGAGTTCGAAAACCATCCGGTTGTTCCGGCGCAGATCCGAAGGGCGGAGCGGGAGTCTACACCTGAACCCATCCCACCAAGGGGAGGACTAAAACCTAGAGAACTAGAATCTAGAGAACTAGAACCTAGAGCAGGACTCGAGCCTAGGGGAGCACTCCCAAGTGATGAACCAACCACTACCAGAATAACGCGGCCCCGCGGCGAAGAGCCATTCCGTGGAGGGTTTATAACCGCAGCGGCAGTATACGACGAAGTGGGCTCGCAGCAAGTCGATCTTGACGACGACTGCGACGACAACAATCATCCACGTAAGAAACGCCGCGTCAACGCAAATAATAACAATAGTCCGCACAGAAACCGCTTCCTTAAGGCGACTGCCGCGCTGCACGACGAGGAGTCCCCATGTCGCCTGCATCCCCTCCCCCCAACGTTTCTTGGCCCCCCAGAGGAAGAACCACCCCGCCGCCCATGCCCTCTTCCACCTTCGCTGCTAGGCCCCTCTAGCCAGCCACCTGAAGAGGAATCACCTCGCCGTCCCCGCCCTCTTCCCCCTTCACTCCTAGGCCGCCCCAACCCACCCCTAGCACCCGATCTCTCCAACCCAACACCACTCGCGGCCGAACCTGAACCCTTTAATCCACCACCCCCACCAGCCGAAACCCGTCCTACCACCTCCCACCGTCGGCGAAACACAAATCATACACTCCCCGCAGCACCCTTATTCCCATACGATGAAGAGTGGCAAACGCACCAGTTGACAACGACGCTATCGACATTGTCGCTGGAGGTTGTGAATGATAAGACGCTGGATAGAATTGGTACGGGTGGGGATGGGGAGTTTGATAAGGATATTATTGGCGGGGTTGTGAAGGAGTGGTTGGAAAGGATGACGGGGGTTAGAGAAGAGGTTAAGGGGTGGGAAGTGGTTGAGGGGGAGGATGGGATTAGGGTTTTGAAGGCGGTAAGAGGGGAGGAGGTGGATGTTGAGGAGTAGTGGCAAAGTTTTATGGAGTTATGGGAGTGAGGATGTACTTTATGGTTTGGGGGAGGATGTCTTATATTTTGTTTCTGGATCTGGGGTTTGGTTTGGTTTAGGTGCGATATGGTTGGTTTGAGTATATATTTTTCTTACGCACGGGGAGGAGTTACTACTGACTTTGTTTTTTATTTGCCCTGTGTTGTAGATGCGGCACATTTTCTGCCTTGGAAACGGTTTGGGACATAGATAGATTTCTCTTATCCATATGTCTCCCCATACTCATTGGTTCATAAGCTAGACCCTGGTCTCAACAGTATATATAGTAGGTTGGAGTGCCACGCATCCGCCTGTGTAGCTTGTAACCTGTCATAGCCGCGCTGATGTCAGTTAAGACCGCGCGGAGGCCTATATACCATCCCAATCCCAACATCGATAAACTTAAGCTTAAGCTTATGTACTCGAGCTCGGATCGATCGATACCCGTCCTTTGCCTCTAATATGTAATCTATAGTATCAGCCCTGCAGTACCTGGCAGATGCATCCCGGAAAGCAGACTTCCGAACCCAACCCTGCGTGGTTGGGGAGGGGAAAAGGTAGGAACCCTATTCCAATTTGGACGTCAGACATATATGCTTTATCGACGGGTTATGCCGGGGACTGCGATTGTACATTTGATTCCCTACGTTCGGTTTGGGTTACCGAAATGAAGGTGGTACTTCGAGAGCTAAAGATATAATGTGGGTGCAGGTGGATACCTGATTGATACATATGGGCGTTGTCATAACAATGGCAAGTGTCCATGCGAGCGCAAAAATGGTAGAGAAAATTGACTGTTAGATACTATATACCATCTACCATTTATCATCATCACATCCTACCAAGTAGGTATGGAGGGTTTGTAAAGGCTGACTGGATACTCAACTGCGGAATGCTACTCTGTACCCTGACGGCCGTGGATCCATGGAGCTGGACGACTTGCATGAGTCGTCTTCGCTGGCTGGAAGTTTACTATGGAGATGTAAAATCCGTACTCTACACACCTCCCGAAAACATTCTACGATGGATTCAAAACGGTAATCCACATACACCAAGTGGCCGAACAACGTCATATCCCACCCTCATATCACATTCGCAAAAAGAAATACAGATCCACAAATTACCGAAGCAAGATAAGCATTACCAACCGATTTGTGGCATGCGCATACATGCGTATCTAGAGGACAGATTGAGTTTGATCGATGGTTGGTAGATAGTACACGATTGCGATTGCGATCTGTACAGCTGTCCATCTTCATCTTTCTTTTCCATATTACTTGCCCCTTCCCTTCGAACCTTTACTATGTTGCACAACGTAGCACCTATGCCTCAAAACGCAACAGATCAAGCTCCACGACGCAAATTCCCGGCGCACCATTAAGCTTCGGGGTACGGAGGGTTCCATTCGCTGATCGTGAAACAGACACTAGTACGTCACTTGAGGTTCTTCTAGCGCTGGTAGTAGTGCCATTTCAGGTAATTATATGGCACGGAAGGGAGATCTGCACATGAATTTTTTAGGCCAAGACGCACGACGGCCTTACCAGCAATTGATCGTCTTCAAAACAGAATAGAGAGCAGTAGAACCCCTACGATGTGGATAAATACCACTAGCCCATCTTGTAGCAATAAAACATTTTCACCATTCACCCACGCTGCAGGAACAAATCCTACATACGAAATATTGCATTGTTGGCGATGTCGATCCCGATGCCACTCCAAACGCCCGTTCCCGACGATCCCACACCCCTTACTCGGAATTGTTTTCCGTGCGAACTAGAATGCCCAGGCGAAGACGGGGGTTGGAGGGAGTCACACCGAAGCATGCTTAGTCCTTCCTAACTTGTGGTTTGTGACGTCGCGAGATGGAGAGGTGGGTATTTGTTCTTCTACTTAAGCACACCCCATTCGTAGTCAACGCATGCAACGCACACACACCTTTTGTAACAATGAGTGCACGCCGAACCACCGGGAGGGACGGTAAAAAAGCTATGTCCCCGCCCCCGCCTACGCACAGCAGAGTCGAGGATACAATAAAACACCCACCATCACCACGGATTCACCTGATACCTCACAGCGACCACAAAAACAGCAATAGCAAACCCCCAAAACCAAACACATCCACCCACCCACCTCCGGATTCATCTCCCGACGTCTTAGTGGCATTTCGGGCGCTCCAGTTCCTGCCAGTTCCACTATTAGTGTTATCATCGCAGAGGTCGATAGTCCTTGCCAACGATGCGGTGGGGGAGCTGCTGGGGAGGAGTGGTGGGGTGTTACGCGGGAAGTCGTTGGATGATGTTGGGATTGAGTTTCTTGTAGACGAGGGCTCGTGGGATGTAGATGGTGGTGGGAAGCAGGTTGTGCGGCTTCCTACGGACGGGGGGGTACGGATTTCAGAGGTAATTGTGTCGCCGTGGAAGGGGGTTTGTGGAGAGTTGTATTTCACGGTTACGTTCTGGGGGGAGGAGGGATTAGAGGACTCGATAACTTCTTCGGTGAATGGTAAGGTATGCGGGTAGCCAGCCTTCTTCAGGTACGGGAGAGCAGGGCTTGCTCATCGCGCGAGAACAGGGTTCTAAAGTATTATCGCCGTCGTCGACATCGGTGGTTCAAACCCGAAATCGATGGACATCGCAATTCCCCTCTCCGCCACCACTAGCTTCATCTCTTCGAATCATCAAACCTCTCGACTTAATGATTGAGCAGATGGTATCAGGTCGACTAATCTCCTCCACAGGAAACCCGCAGCTCCCCGATAAAAGCGGCGGAGGTGGTGGGGCCTTAGCGCCGAGAGTTCTCGATTTACAACAGCGCTTGAACGTCGAAGAAGAAAAGTTCCGGAAGATGTGTGATTGTATACCAAGGATGGTATGTTCAGTGGTTCGTCGGTAAATCTTGTGGAGGAGAGTGGGAATACTCCCTAGGGCCTAGTTCACTGCAGCTGATGAAATGTGTAAAGATATGGACCACCACACCCGGGGGCGATCACGATTACTTCTCAAAAAGGTGGTACGAATATACCGGTTTGACAGCCGAGCTCTGCCTGGGATCTGTGCGGTGCCCTTCTCTGATGCTCCCTCGATGACGATGTCTGACTGACAAGGATATCGTGCAGGGCTGGCAGAAGGGTTATCATCCTGTGCGTCAAGCAAGTATACCATGTAGTGTGCCGTTCGGTTAGTCTAGCTGACTCTATCACACATTCACAGGATGACATTGGTGCGGTAAACGAGAAATGGAAGCAATCTATTGCCACTGGCGACGGGTACTCTGCCGAATACCGGTTCCGACGCTCGGATGGGGAACACAGGTGGATGCTGGGACGTGCTGTGCCGTTGAAAGACCCCGAGACTGGGAAGGTGTTGAAATGGTATGGTACTGCTACGGATATTCATGATATGGTGGAGGCACGGACTGCGGAAAAGGCTACGAGGGAACAACTCACCGAAGCGTTGACACATGCGGAGCTCACGCTGTGGGCAGTGGATAGAGATCGCAGGTTTACCCTACTAGAAGGTATGGTCTCTTGAGAGTAGTGTGGGTAGATAGATATACGACCCAGAAGTAACTCGACAATAGGCGGAATTATATGGCAGACTCGCGACAACCCCGGATACTACATCGGGAAAGACATCAAGGACATATTCGATGAGATCGACCCGAACGATAAGTACCATCACCAATTCCTGGAGCCAATCGAGCCACTACTTCGCGGAGAAATCAGCGAGGGATTTACAGAAACCGAGCTGGACGGGCACTGGTTCAAGACCAAGTACGTAACCATGAAAAAGGGACCCAGCGGCAAAAACGACGCAAAAAATGTCACTGGAATCATTGGGCTCAGCATGGACATGACGAAGATGCACGCCACCGAACTTGAACTCCGCGAAAGGGAACGACAGAACCGAATCCTCCTCGCAAACGAGAACGCGGCCAAGGAAGCATCGAAGCTAAAATCCGACTTCCTCGCCTCAATGTCACACGAGATTAGAACACCTATCGCAGGAGTAGTGGGAATGTGCGAGATCCTACTGGACACTGCATTATCTTCCGAGCAACGCGAGTTAACAGAGGGAATCCAACGCTCCGCAAACGCGCTTCTCACAGTCATAAACGACATCCTAGACCTAAGTAAGGTAGAAAGTGGAAAGCTAGATATCGAAGAAGTCCAATTCAACCTTTCCCTCGTGATCCAAGATGTGGTAAAAATGCTCTCCTTCGAAGCGGAACGGAAAAAACTTCAGTTCAAATACGAAATCGATTTCCCATGTCCCAGTGATTTGACTGTCATGGGAGACCCCGGGAGAGTCCGGCAGATATTGGCGAATCTTCTCGGTAACGCGCTAAAATTCACACACGAGGGGTCCGTGGAATTGAAGGCGAGAGTGAAACATCAGGATGAGGAGATGATGGAGATCCACTTTGTCGTCAATGATACCGGGATTGGGATCCTGGAGACAGATCAGTGCCGATTATTCCAGCCTTTTACACAGGCGGACTCCTCGACAGCGCGGAGGTTCGGCGGTACCGGCCTCGGGCTGTCGATATGTCAGAAGGTAAGTCTCCACCAACCCCACCAGTCCACGCTAATCCAATCTAGCTCGTCACCCTGATGGGCGGCACCATCGGCCTTTCCTCCAAAGCCGGCGAAGGAACATCCGCATACTTCTCAATCCCGTTCAAAAACATCACCAAACACTCTTCCACACACACCACAAACTTCGACTCCATCCCCGAGCGTTTACAATCCGACACCTCCGTCAACGTCAGCTCACCTCCCCCTCCAAAACTCACAAACTCCCCACCATCCCCCCTACCACCCCCTCGAAACACCTCCTCCCCGATATCGAATCCCGCCGGAAACGCCACGTCCTCATAGTCGACGATAGTATGTCCCCTCCCTCCCCCCTGTTCCTCCTTTCACACTAACACTCGACAGACGAAATCAACCAACAAATCGCCATCCGCCTCATCCAAAAACTGCACTTCACCGTCTCCGCCGTGTGCAACGGTCTCGAATGCCTCTCCTTCATAAAATCCACCTCCCTCCTCCCCTCCTCCTTTGACACCACCTCCTCGAACCCTCCCTACCTCCGTCGTCCAGACATAATCCTCATGGACGTGCAAATGCCGGAAATGGATGGGTATGCTGCTACCCGGGCGATACGCGGGGAAGGCGGGTGGTTGAAGGAGTTACCGATTGTGGCGTTGACGGCGAGTGCGATAAAAGGGGATAGGGAGAAGTGTAGAGATGCCGGGATGGATGATTATCTTTCAAAACCGGTTAATGGAAGGGTGTTGGAGAAGATGTTGGTTAAGTGGTGTTTTAAGGATGGGGTGTGTAAAGAGGAGGGGGGTGTGAAGAGAAGGGGACGATGTAAGGGGATTAAAAGAGGGGGGAATGGCGCCCGGAGTTTTTTACGACATTTTGCGGATATCGTTTTTTTGGATAGGACGGGAGGGTTAGAGCACTAGATATATAGTGAATTGTTTAGTTATGATTGTGTATGGAGGATGGTGGTTAATGAAGATACAATTAGAACTGGGAATAAGATAAAAATTGAAAAAAATGAAAGGAAGGCCTGAATAACATCCACTCTGTCGTTCAAGAAACATTGACCCCCATCAGATCATGCATTCTCACTCTACCCATCTTCACCAACTACCTCTCAGAAGCTGGTAACGTTTCTCGAGTGGACCTCTTCGCAGGTGGAGGTTACATCCGTATCTTTGCATCGATACTGGTGAGATACCAGCTAATAACTGACTCGATGGATATCTCGTAACCGGCTTTGTCGACCTTATTGCCTTTGTAGACTTCATTGCCTTCGTACGTTCGAATTCCGCAGCAGCTGGTTCCTCCATGAAGACAGATGGTACATGTACTTTAACTTGTGAATTGAACTATTCGTAATAGTAGATGTTCCTGATCGATCGGCATAAGGTAAATATTACTCACGATGCTGCAATAATCTATACCCAAGACAAAACCGGCATTTAACTTGGTCCTCCTTCTTCAGTCCTTTGTAAATTTCCAGTTGTGGGGATGAGGTTACAATCAGCAACCATTTGTGTATCGATTTTTTTCGCTGTTGGGCCTTTGTTTGTCCGATTGTAAAGAGTCCAGATCTTTGCGTTGTCATATACTCCATGGGATGTTCTCACACAGCAGCCTCGCTCCTGCTTTCATTAAATGTCTCATCTCCGTTCTCAAACTGAATAATGGTCAGTTCAGGCGCTCAACCGAAATGTATGACAGGAGCCACGTCTTTCTAAAGTTGGGAAAGGGCAAACTTCTCGGCAGAAACATCTGCCGAACTTCGACTATCAAATAAGGTCCTGCCGAGCACAGATATCTCGCTTAACCCCTCTGTATCAAATACATCCGTGATGAACCCTAATACTTCTCTGGCGTGTTCAATTGTCATAGCGGACGGACAGGCACGCTTATTGTCGTTTTCTGCCCTTGGTTTCATAACAAAGTATCAACGCAGTCTGAAGTTGGTGGCGCCTAAGTAAAAAGTCCTCCTGGTTGAGGGGAACCCTAGTTCCAGTCGATCTTTCTGGTCGTAGTCACGGCTCCATTCTTGTACGGACAGATTGATTGTTGAAAAACTGACCCTTTCCGAATCTAAGACCGAATCTAGGACTGCTAGTATAGAGGTCGTACTATCATTGTGTTTTTTAAATATGGAAGTAGGTGTTGGTAGATGAAATCGTAGTCGAATGCATTGTTGAAATTGTTAGGTTTATTCTTAAGGGAATCAAGAATGAGAGGTGTCAGATCCAATTTAAGGACCTCGTGGGCGGATGTGATGAGGAAATTGGGACGGAGATGGTGTGGTTGCGGTAAATGACTTTTAGAATATTATCTCTTCCCCAGAGAAGATGATGAAGTGCAGTTCGCACTATGTCTGCATAATCTTGCATCATGAACTACCGTCGGCCATTGTTCCTATGGGTATGAACGTGATTATAAGTAAACACGCAGAGCGAGCACCTCGGTGTAAGCGATCTAGTGAAAACCTCGACAATTAGCATTCTCGCGCGCCGGCATTCTTTGACAGCAACCTCACACCCGAGAAATTGGTAGAAATGAACCAAGTCCAAAGGCACAGTGGCCAGGGTGAGAAGTCAATGACGAACATTATTATCACTGTACGAGTAGAGGTAGTCTGAAATTCCGAAATAAATCCCGAATTTTATTGAAACTGCAAAGAAGATATCCTGCTTCGGTTTTCCGTCGTCAATCGTCCAAATACTATCTCCTCCCACTCGTTCGAAGTGATGTGGTGCAGAAGGCTTTGCACCCAAACTCTGCCCGACACTGTACTGAGCGCGATGATTCTAGATGGGATTTTAAATTTTTGTCGTGATAGATCATTTCGATACCGATTACCCAACCGTGTGTGGAATCCTCAATAATATCTCTTCGAACGGGGCGTGACGTTCGAATCATCGTGTTCAGTACCATAGGATCGAGCTTGGTGAGACGGTGAAGATCACCGCATTGCGACGATTGGTGGTGAGGAAGCAGGAGATAGGTATTTAGGGGGTGGAGAGATTAAGCTCGAAGTCGATGGCTGAAGTGGCTCCTGCTCCTATAGGAGGGCTCGATCCAAAGGGCATAACTCTAAGCTCCTTAACTTGCAATTGTTGAAATGCGAGTGGAATGGAGTTTGTTTAATTTTCATTATGCATGTGACTACCAAGTACTCTGCCGTTCTGCTCTCGTGTACTGTGTTACATGAAGTACTTATATGTACTTGCTAACCAAGCGCGTCTAATAACGTCGCGACGTCGCTGACGAACAAAATGTACTTGAATGCTGCGCGTTGGTATCCGCCAGATGCCTTCAACGATAAGTGTGTATGAGACAAGCCGGCTGAGCTCAGCACCCGCCCGAGATTCCTAGGTGGAACCTTAAATCTGACAGGTGTTTATCTGGGGTGTCCCGGTGGCTGATTCATCCGTGAACCGAAATCTCGAGAGTCTGATCGTAGTGAATCCAGGCACTCGCGAGTGATGATATATGAACTGTGCGCGTGACCCCAGTATATATGACGGTCCCAGCAGTTTGCGAACTGTATAGACCAGTACTAGCTTGTAAAACTCGAAATCCAGTTCACAATCCAGCATGCATTCGCAATCCGGCCCCCACTCGCACTAATATCTGCTTTATGCACAAAAATGGCACTTTCTGTTGGCTCGGGCCTTTCTCTCTTGCAATGTTTGAGTTATTGAAACTGGTGGGGAGTTAGTCTCTGGTGCGTCCCAACGTCCATCTACCATTTTTTGTTTGGGTTGAGCGTATTCTCTTCAAAAGATCCTTTCCCTCAATAATTGTTATCGGTAGCAGTGCACGGACACATACACTGGCCTGGTTGCTTGAAGGTTCATATGCTGGTACCTCTTGGTGCAAGGTATTGTCGTTTCCTGTTTGCATGGGTTGCAATTAAATTGAGGAATTTCCGTACCTCCAGGTTGCGATCGGTCACCGCACGAAACATATCTATTATCCACCAGGCGTCAATTTTGAGCTAGAACCCGAGGGTCAAATTGAATACCGAGCAGAGCTCTTTAAGACGGACTGCAGCTGTAGCATATTGGTCAGACGATCGCCGAACCAACCGTCAGCCAAGAACTGAAGAACGGACAGAGTCGAGAGAAACAATTTGTGTGCGGACAGATGTATGTTGGAAAGAAAAGATGAGCGTACGGTCTTGCGTATAGATAGCCCTCAACCGAAATTGCCAGTACAACATCGTATAAATCGACCTTGCAGCGAATAAACAAAGCGACCACAACGCTGCAGTGCATGTCCAGAGACTGGGCAGCTGGTATGGCATAGTTGTATATTGGAGCTTTACTGTTACAAGACGACAACCCGAACATGAGAAAAATACAAACATCTCTGCAAACGTACAAAATAGCCACAAACGGTCGTTTGTGTTTAATCCAGAAGCGTCTTAACCAGCAGTCGCGGCCGAACTACCCTCGACATTAGGATCCTCCATAGCCGCGGTAAAGCAAATTATATTGGCTCAAAATATGGTAAACTAACCCCTCCTACTCCCAATCCTCCTACTCCTGCTGTATATTTCAACAAAAATGGTCCATGTTTCTCCCTCTTGTGCTTGTCTAGATTATCCTTGCGGTTGTATGTCCTTTTGCACATATGGCAATGGTGTATGTGATTAGTGCGGCCACATCTCCAAGACAATTTGTGACGATTCAAATTGGTGGCCGTGCTAAAACCCGCTCCGCAAGTACCACACGTGTGCCGTCGAGTACGTGGAGAATTATTGCTTGCTAAAGCCCAGTACTGTTGTTCGTACGGTACTCTGACAGTCAAAAGTCAGCATGCAGTACTAAAAGAACCCGACAACTCCTAGACTCTGGTGACGAACATGGAACATTTTCTCTCATTCGAAACATGGCCAAAGCTAGAGGGAATATGCCCTGGTGCGTGTTCTGTATACATATGCTCTACGGACCCGCGCTCTAAGTTTTGAGCCAACTCATACACACTGTATAACTGAGACTCAGAAACCCCAGGCTCTGTTTCGGCTACCTGTCGCATAATTGTAGTTGTGTAAGCAATGTACTTGAATTGTACAGAAAAATAAGGGCGTTCTTACATCTTCATGCGTGTTAACTTGAGTTACAGGCCATGCTTTCGCGATCGCGAATTCAAATCCGGGTGTGCATTCCACTTGTATCGGAGATATTGGAAAACCCTCTGAAAATTTGTGCTGATAAAGTTCTAACTGAGGAGACATAGGGTATCCTTGGGAGAGTATGTGTAGGAGCCGTCAAACCTGTGTTGAGATTCATCGATGGAGGGCGATGTGGGTATTTAAAATAAGGAACGTTTGGGAAGAGGAAGTTGGTGTTTCCACCCTTTCATTTTTCGCCATCGAGAGGTTTTCAAAATTTCCATAGAGATCCCCGATAAGAACTACTCCAATAGCCAAGCCACCCCTTTGTAACCCGAGTTCAGAGCAATTGGTATTGAGTAAAAACGAAGCTCACGGCCAGAAAAGGTAATAACTCTCTTATTTAGGGTAGTGCACACCCAATTGCTCAGGCATATATTAGTACGACAACACGAACGAATTATTTGTAGACGGTAGGTAGATCTGGCAGAAGGCTGCGCTGTCCACAACGCTGGCCCACTGGTGATTCACCAAATTAATTTCACCCAATAGAAACGGAGGACTTATGTGTATACCTGAGGTAAAAGTGGAACGTCATGCAACAATTTACACAGCCTGAAACCCCCTACAAAAATAGCTCAACCAATTTAAAAATTTGGCGTAAACATCGTACTTACCTGAGGTACTGCAGCCTATAGTGTGTCCTCAGGTCGAATTCTCATGCGCCCCAGCAGGGCTCGTGGTCGAGGACCTCAGGTAACATGCACAGCGTCAGCTGCATCCGAAACTGCAAGAAGCCCCTGGAAAAGCTGGCCAGCTGAATTTACATTGCTAATGGATCTCAGTACACGCGGCGCGCATTTCTGGATTCTCCCTGACGTGCGCTGATTCATTTTGATGTTGTCTATTCACCATAGGGTTAGGTATTCATTGGCAAGCAAATTTTACAGTCAAATCTCATAGTGGATACCCAAGGCTCAGTCAGTCTCTTTACACATTCCTGCATTCCTGCGTTCCTATTCCTCCATTCCTTTATCTTTTGCTGGGCCTGTTTTCTTAGTCTAGTTTAGCATGACTTCAATTCTCTAGCAGAGCGAGAATTCAGAAACGTATCTGAATGTTAGTATATAACATGCCACTCGACCATCATTCATAGACTTAAGTAAAATAGTGAAATTCCTACATCATTATGTTACTTTATCCTACATCAAACAAGCGCTCGAGTTTAACCATGCGCCTCGTACCGGATCGGGAAATCCTGGTCATCGGATATTGGGGATACTTACACGGGAGGTATGGTTTATACCTAGGGCCTAGGGTCGATGTGGTGGTATTATTGTTCCAAATTCTTCCCCTTTCGGCACCAAGAAAAAATCTGGGCACGAGAGCAGACTGCATCTAATTTTTTAGATTGTCTTTCGAGTCGGCACATGACGATACGATAACTCTACAGTGCGATACAATGATAGACCGTCGGATTACGAATACAGTCCGTTGACGAATTTCATACAAAAGTAAGGTTCATTGTCACGACTGTAGTCGCTAGGCAAAACTATCAGATTCGTCATCCGACGGTCAGTGACTGTACAGATTAACTCCCACAGCAGGACAGGCTGTCTCCGCACTGAAATTTACTACAGGCTGTAGTGAGATACTATTGGCCATATTTGAGGGTTTGTCCGAATCGCCACCTTCAACAAGATGCTCACACCCCGAATCGAGTTGCATCGGTCTACATATCTAAGTGTATTGATAAATTCCTTGGAAGTTCTGCTCCGTTAAAGATCAAAGAGAGGTAAATGCACTTCAATAACTTTGAAATATACGGACAATCATTGACCTATTGATAACACAGAAAGGAAATGTTAAACTACTTGCTCGCACACAAAGGAAACTTAAAACTATACGAAGAAAATTCATAAAAATCGTGAATTACGACATCTACAAACTGTTCTGACCGGTTGTTTTCGAGCCGTCGATCCGCCCCAGAACCATTCCATTCTGTGACAAAGGAAATTCGTTTCGCCAAAATTCTTCAGACCGGGTGACCATGTACATTTCGGCGATGCATTTTTAGGTTATGCTGACGCCGGAAACCATTAATGCCCTTTCTCTTGCAACCATCCTCAGGACAGTCGACCATCTGAATCGTCGACGGCTCGTGCTTCTCCCTCTTGTGCCTCCCTATATTCACGAATCTTCGGTCACATATGTCGCACCAATGGCGGCGTTCGGGTCGTGGGTCATTGCTATGTACATAGGTAGTTAGAATATGACCGAAAATCAATACTTGTTGAACTGAAAGCACTATGAAGAGATGGCATAGGTAAAATATTTGAACATACCGTGCAGGCATATCCATAAGGCTCTCAGGGCTTCCGGACCTTGGGGAATTCGATCGCGACCGACTAACGCGCGGCGGTATGAGGCGATTTGGAGAACGGGGGCGTCCTGGCGGCATATGCGCCTCAACAGGCGAAAGAAATCGGGTTTGTCTGTCCACATTATTAGCCTTTATCGGAACACATTCTATTTCTGTGAATATAGAGGACGTACGATGGTGTGAAATTGCCTACAATGCCAGGGCTAGGGTTATCACTACTCTCGTGAGTGCCGCCTGTCCGGTATTGATCTGGTGTATTTGGTGGAGTATATTGATGGTTCCCATTGAAAATAGTCCTGACAATAGTTAAAGTCTTATTGCTATAAAATACTGGAGCTCAACGTACTGGCCATGGGTTGCAAGATCCGAATCAGAGCTTGGAGTTTGCGTAATTGGGCTGTTAGGCTGAGGGGCTACCAATTCCGAAATGGACGACCCAGGCGTAAGGGGCGGAGTGTAGATGGGCCATGGCCAGTGCTCGGAGTTCGCATCCACCATAGCAGCTATCGATTCAACTGGTGGTTGCACTGAAATTTCTCTAAACAAGAGTCAGCTCTCCATATAATTCCAGCAACATGTTAACAGTTCGCTTCCTAGCCAGCACTTACGGGATTGAGGGGGGGGACGGTTGACCGCCGGCGCTTGACGCTCCCTGTTGGAGCCTCTGTGTCAAGGCACTTTGTGTATATCTCCTGTGGGCAGTTTGGCCGAAGGGGGTGCAGATGGCATCTTCCGTGTGTTCGTTTGAGCCCGCATTCGTATTCGCATCTGGCGTTTGATATTGCATTGCATACTCGGCATTCCGGGGGTATTCTCGGTCTTCTGGGCCTCGAGGAAAGTTGCTAGAGTCGACATTGTATGGCGCGGAGCTGTATGTTTCGTCGAGGCGCGTTTCAACAATCGGATTCTTCACGAAAGAAGTCTGCAACAGGTATCGAATCAGTATTATTTCCCACTAGGTATATACCTAGGTAAGTACTCACCACCACATGAGGTTGGTACCAGGCCACAAGGTCACCCTATTAATCGCGGTCGCGGTCCACATTAGCTGGTGATGTGATCCTGTGCGGATACAGCTAAAGCCAAACAGACCTCAGAGCCATGCTCCCCTTGATGGTGAGGGGCTGCGGAGATTCCTGCGACTCCAGGTCCCGCTCGATAATGTGGACCGCTCTGCCAAAACACTGTCAGCTTAGTCCCCCCTTTCGCTTGCGCCAGTGAGCTGAAGATATGTTAGGCGTACCCACAAAACACCATCACTAGCCATAGTGTTATGCTGTTTGCCTTGTCCATAAGGCGCAGCGTTTTGTGATGCGTTCGCTTGGTGGCGTTGAGAATACATCACTGCAGCGAAATGATATAATGGATTTAAGTATGGAGATGTATTTTTTTAGTGGCTGTAGAAGATCGTTGGATTGGTATAATGTGAGATTGTGGTTACAGTCTGAAGGGTCGGAGGAAGACCTAGCAAAGAGATATTTGAAGATATTACAGACGGTGCTGTGCGCCGCTTTCTATGGCCATGTAGAATCATATATATGCACGCGGTCTTTCCCTCCGCGACAGCCATGTGTGCATGAGGGGGTACCTGAAATGAAGTCATGGTTTGGATTTTATTCATATCTGCGGTTCTTAATTTTCTACCGTATACCTGAGGTCCAAACAACTAGGATAAAGGCAAGGCTCCCGACGGTGCTTGCACCGGTACGTGCTCCGTAAGTTAGCTCCATAACTGAGCCGTATTCCTTCATTGGGGCATGCTTCATCACTGATTTGTTGTTTTTTGGTGTAGCACTCCTCATGATGTCGATCAGAATGCCACAAAAATTACAACATCTCGCTGTCAGCGTCTGGGAAGATGGCAGCTGCAGGTCATAATAACTACACGGGGCGGGAGCGGCGTGCCACCGACACAGATGGGAAATGCTGAACTTAAAAAGATCGATGGATGAGTATCAGATACAGATTGCTAGTCACACGCACTAGGAAAACAGAGGCTTAAAAACGAGTTGCAGACTAAAAAATATTAATGGCATTATACTATACATATAAAATTACAACCGCGCCTCGCATATGTATGCGTGCTGCGCGTACCGTCAACCTGGAAAACTGGTATGGCCATCATAGCGAAACGCCTACATACTGGCATGCGCAGCGATTGGGCTGAGCGGTCGACTCCAATGCCCTCATGTCTCTCCCCTGCATTGTGGGATGCAAGCACGTAAAGTCATCGTGATCAGCGCTGTGCACTGTGCACATCATCCGCCCATACAGAACAGCAACCTAACGATTGAGATACTCAATATGCACGATCGGCAATTGCCGGAATAAACAATCCTATGCGGCGCATTTAGACAATATTAGAAGCTTTGCCACCACAGCACACGTCACACCGATAACCCGCGATTGTCTTGTGGCTAGTTCCGATTGGATGTTAACATGATCGCCGATAACGGCGAGGCGAACATTGACAAACTTCGCCACACCCAAAATGAATGACCGGCATCGAAGACGGCCTACATTCCAAGATTTATCCTTTCCAAATCGCTGAAGGGCCACCTTAACTTGTTTTAAACGCAAATCTCGCGCCGGCAACCACGTGCGCTGCTGTCTTCATGTTGCAAATATGAAGGGGAGAACCGTGTGCACAGATTAAGGTACAGAGCATAGAGAGAGAAAAGGAGAAAGATTCGAGATATATAGTACAAGAGTGTGGCGATGGTTACGCGGCCTTTGCCACTTGCCACCTATATGCAACACTTCAAACCAATTCACAGCAGAGTGATAGGTTGTGATGTAGATTCATTGGTGGGGGGTCGTCAAATAGCTCGTGAATTTATTGAAATATGATTGATACTTATTGAGGGATGTCGGGTTGCCGGTTTGTCCCAGTAGGGACACGCCGTTGGTTTTATTTGTTACATGGAACATCCGATAGGGCACACCACTCCCTTGTATATACCCCTGAGTCTTTCTCCTCTCTCACTTCACTCTCTTCTCTCTGTACCTTAGTCTATACACACGGTTCTCCCCTATCACAGTAACATTATTTGGCATAGGAAAGTCGAGTGACTCTACATGATGTGGAAACGCAGTATTCAACCCTCCTATATGTAGGGCCAAATTTGCAAAAGGCGATGCCAATCCGCCGACGCCAAATCCGCCGACACCAAATCCACCACGAATCTGAAGTTCTGTACAATTGCTGATTCGTAAGATCAGAACCCCCTGTGGAAATACCTATGCATGGACAGTGGCTCCAGAGGAAATTAATATTGTGCCATGTATTTTCGTCCACTCTAAATAGCACCGGGAGTCCGGAAAATACTAGGCCATAGTTATCATACATACATCAATATACCCGTGTCCCCTTTATCCCCTCAATTGATCAATAAAAATGAGCATTTTCCGCATTTTTTCCCATGCAGTGTGGTGTAGGCGAAATATATTAATTTGAGACCACGGTGATCTTCCACTGGTTTCGTACCTCTAAATACATATACCATTGGGCCGTTTACGCTGAAGGGCTCCTTGATGCGCGCGCATCTCCTCCGTTGTGCAAAGTAACTTTCTGGGCCCCGTATCATACGAGGCGTGGGAGACGACAAAGCTGTCCTCATCGAGTCTCTGGACTCGGAAGTCTATCTAGAAGCATGTGACCCAATCACTATCTAATCGGCGCTCCTACTGCCAGCCAATCAGAAGCCCGTACAATCTCTAATCTCCAACACCCAGAATGGCGCACCTCAGAGATGGAACGAGATCTCAATAGAGTCCGTGTGCTCAAGTGATAGTACACGTGGCATCATCGGTCATGAAACATCACTCACGGACTCTGGATCCTGCTTATTACTATACTACTTAGCCCACGTCATTTAGTCATGACGATGCGGCCATGCGGGTACCGTCATCTAGCCACGACGGTGCGGCCATGCGGGTACCGTCATCTAGCCACGACGGTGCGGCCATGCGTGCACTTGATGGTTGTGCTTATGGCATCGTGAAGGCGTAGGCATCATGACGTCCATCAGGCCTGCATGCCTCAGCCTGACATCACGACACCGTACTTTTCATGGTATATAAGAGAAGTCATTCTCCACGTATATAGACAATCAGACAAGTTTAGAACCATAAGTTTAACATTGGTCCCGTGGCGCGACCCCTCCGGACTATCACCCTCACTATCACCCCAAAACATTTTGCCGCAGTGAACCGCCCAAGATGCCAATCTAATACGTGTTTTAATTAGTATACAAAATACAAAGTACCATACGATGGCATCTTTCAGGTTCCACACACACAATGGTTGGGACGATGGTAAATAGTTGAGATTATGATATGGCTTGCACCCTTTTGATGCCAAAAGGGCCTTCTTGAGTAGATTCTCCATGTTGCTCACTACATTTTAATAGCTATACCTACTTGCCCTGCCTTTTGGTTGTAGTAGATGGTTATGACACCAAAGAAGACCTTAAAGCTCAGCCAGAGATTAATACTTAAGGCAATACAAGGTTATTTGTGAACACTGTTGGAAATGGACAGTGAATGCTGAGAGAAATCCTGAAGTGATGTTCCTTACTATCTTACACTTACAAGACCCAGGGAGTTATGTATTTTGAGAAACAAAATTCGGTAAGCGCAATTTGTTACAGCAAAATTTCTTGGGGTGATAGTGAGGGTGATAGTCCGGAGGGGCCGCGTCCTGTGGCTTCTAATAAACCGGTCCCATCTCTTGATGTCTCGTCCTAAAATAGCAGAAGCATCTGTTGAAAGTAGTAGCGGGTGCTGTGGGAAAATCCAAATGCAATACCGTTCTTATTGTCTACGGACATAATGAGAAGACTAAATTGATCGCCTCCAATTCGCGGGCGATACTGGGCGAGGACGAGTAAATTCCAATAGTATCGCCCTCTCACGCTCGAGTTTCCGGATACTGTATCGAGTGTCAAGGTGAGTACGAGATTTCGAGCGTGACAATATTTTTCAATATCGAATACCCAAGAGTGGACTAAATCCGTAATAAGATCTCTTCGAACGGGCCCTCCGTGATGCGTGACGTACGAACCTTGACGCTCGGTACAGTATCCTGCGGGGCTATGGCAATACTACTTGATTATTTTCACGACTGTATGCTCAAGTATACTGGCTATGACGAGAATATTCCGTCTAAGAAATTTAGTTTACGACTTTACGCATACGTAGAAATTATCAGATGAATAAACTCACAAAAATCTTCCATTGCATCGACCAAAAATAGATAATCACTATAAATCCAGAAGCAAATGAAAGGAAATACAAACCCACTTTACCACAACATTGTATCATCTCGGCCATACATGATTCCATCTAAGTATATCGATATGGTCTACAAAAGCAACTTCCAATCGCACCATAATCATCAGGGCCCCTTAAAAAAATCCAGAAAAAAAAAATAGAAATAATCCTCATCTCAAAATTCAAAGCTGAGCACGGATCTGCTCTTTCGTAGCCTGAGCATCAATCTGCTCTTCAAAGATCGAATCAACCATCTGCCCGCCTCTCACCGCCAGGATCGAAAGTAAACTATCACTCAACTATTCCCACCATGTCAGTCTCTAAGCACCATCGGGGGTTGAGGAAGTGGGGGTAAACAAACCCCATGTGTAGCCTCACAACACCCCTGCAACCAAACACCAGCATCTCTCGCCACTGCGCCCTCCACAAACTTCACTCTGTACTTTCTATCCACGGTACACTCCCCGTCCATAAACAGTCCCTCCGCACCCTTCAACAGCCTCTTATGAACATCCCTCTTATACCCCGTTCCAAACACGACCAGATCAAACCCTTCGGTCGTAGTACTCTCCAGCACACCCTCACACCCGCCCTTCAGCGCCAAATCCACCTTCCCATCCGGCCTTTCCACCACCGCGTGGACCTCCTGCTGCGAGCGGATGCGGTGCGCCCAGTTGTGCTGGTCGGGATCCCGGAGTTTTTGGACGTACATCACGTTGTAGACGTGTTCAATTAGCTCGAGACGGACGACGGAGTAGTTTGTGGCTCGGATATCGCGAATTTGTTTTTTGCGCACGTCGGCGGGGAGGGAGAAGAATGGGTCAACGCGGTCGGGGTCGAAGATTTCGTTTACGCTGCATCGTCACTCGTTAGTATCTTGTGTCCCTGAGAAGGAAAGAGGGGGACGAACAATGGACTGTCGTCGCTTGGTTTCAGCGCGGACTGGCGGAGGAAGAGGGTTGTTTTTGAGTTTGGGAAGCGGGACTGAATATCGCTGAAGATCTCAACCGCGCTTTGTCCTCCGCCTACTACCGCGACTTTGTATGGTGCGTCGCGGTTTGGTAGGATTCGAGGGATGTTGATGGAGTAACTTGAGGAGTGGATTACTTTTGTCCCATACAGCCGCTGCGGGAATTGCGCCGGGATCTTTGGCGCGCCTCCAACCGCGATAATGACATGCTTAGCCTCAAACGTCGAGATTTCACCTGAAACCGCGTTTCTAGAAGCGACAAGCCAAGTCTTGACCTGTCCCTTGACATCTGTGGGCTGAGGAGAAACCTCGAGCACCTCTTCTCCATAGCAAACAAGGTCTTCGAAATGGCTTGCACACCATTTCAAGTAATCATTAAACTCTTCCCGAAGGGGGTAAAAGGTTCCCAGGTTCGAGAACGACACGAGACGGTTTTTGGAATGCAGGTAGTTGAGGAATGTAAACTTTGAACGCGGATCACGGAACGTTGCCATGTCCTTCATGAATGTGATCTGCATTCGGGAGTCCGGGAGAAGCATCCCGCAGTGCCATGCGAATTGCGTTTGCCGCTCGAGGAAGAGCATGCGTGCGTTGATGCGTTGGTCGCAGAGGGCGCAGGCGATGGAAAGGGATGCGGGGCCGAAGCCGACGCAGATTAAGTCGTATGGGGGACCGTCGATGCAGCTCCTAGTGTGGCTGGTCAGTGTGCGTAGATCAACGGATGTGGTTGAGTAGTGGTGATATGGTACCCCTTGGTATTGGACGCGAGAACCATTTTTGGGATGTAAATAAGCTGTTGAGGCAAAGTTTGGGTTTACAAATGTGTTTGAGGTTGATTATGGATGTAGAGGTTTCAGTGAATGCGTTGGAGATCTTTTGGTAATGCTCTAATAGATGGAAAAGTGAGTAAGGAAAACTAGAAATCCCATCCCGCTGCGGATGACGACTATAGCTACTCACTGTATTCCCGTGTAGAACAGTTTTTCAAGATTTCAGGAAACCTTGAGTCGTGATTACGTGTGGCGAGTGCCCAAACGATGGCGTATGCGTTGGTGATGACGTGTGCAGCCGAAGTCGATCAATATCAGGTGTTTCGAAAGGGTGATAAACGACCGCAAGTTCTTTTCTGGGGGTCGCCACTGAAGATACAATCGAAGGATATACTTAAGAAGCAAGAGAGAAATTTCGCACAGAAGGTGATGGGGATTTTAACGCCTTGCGGAAAAACACGGCTTCATGGATGAGGTGTGCGTCTTGGGGATGGTACATGTAGGGAGACTGGTTACTGGGTTATGACCCCTGTTTTTTTTTGTGGAAAGAACGGATCTTTTGAACTGTCGAAGGCCTAGAATACACATGATACGTTATATACCACGGTACATGCCATCCATCTTTTATCTCGTTTTCCCGTGTTATACGAGCCGGAATAACTTGATGGGATACAGGCGAGTAGCACGCAATTGGCAGGGCTTCTAAGTACCGGTGTTAATATCGAGAGCGTGGCGTGGGGTGGACATTCTGGCGATGGAGTCGTCGAAACGGCATTGGAGAAAAAACAAAGATGCATAAGGTATTCCCCAAAGTAATGATTTCTAGGCGCAGCGCGTAGGCGGAAGAACCTATGTACCTCGGAGTTTCGATCTGATAACTCTAAAGCAAGGCCAGAAACTTGCGTCAAATCTTTGACATTGCCAGGATAAGATGTAACAAGCGGTTACTATATCTGATGAATTATTGAAGAGCGCGCGCAGGATGCAGGATGCGGGGGGGTTGTGACTCCATTCCAGGCGAAATTTCTTGTTGTAGCAGAGTGAGCTGATTATCTTGATTTGAGATAACCTAAAGTAGACAACCGATGTCCCACCCTTGACGTGGATCTGTTCCATTATCCCTATCCCCATGAGATGCCTGGTATGGAAATTTAATGCGGCGGTACGAAAATTTCTTTAGTTCGATCCTATATATGCGGGGTTTCATCTTACGTGAAGATTTTCTGGTGCCGGAATCGCTCATTGATTATCCCTGGCCCATCGGCGCGCGACGGCCCTCCCCCCGCAGTTGTTTGCCGAGTCTTTGCTTCTGCGAAATAGTATGTTTGGAAACTCGGCATTTCGATTGTTTGATGCTTTTTTTTCGGCGGTCTCGAAGCCTGGCGATGATAAATATTGTTGATGAATTGTTGATGTAACACGAGCTCGCCGGGCACAGTGGGTTGCTGGGAAACTGGGCTGGCAACGGATGCTTGGCTTTTGGCATGGAACCGCACGACAACGAAGGCAAGCCTTTTCGCTTCTGACATTGAGATGGCTCCTTTGATGCTTGTTACAACAGCTAGCGGCGAACGATCACTCTACTCCAACAACATTGGTGTACGCTCAGATGAATTCTACTTCCTCTACCAGCTATCCAAATTTCTAGGCGTGCAGTGATCCTTAGTAGCACCTCTACTCCTCATTTCTCCCTACCCCAGTTAACTCACATTCGCAAGGGTTTCCAAGAAAGCAACCAAGATCTTGTCCCGCTACTCTCACGTCCATCCCTTGCGCCGTAACTTGCAACCCCCAACCACCGCGCATATGCCTAGCAGTCCATGACAAACGCAGCGCCGGGACCGCGCGGTTGGCTTTAACCGGCGAAGCGTACTCCGAAGTGTACAGTACAGTCGGCGAAGGCAAGCCTTCTGCTGGGAAGATTCCCACCAAAACTTCCGCCCAACAAGTTCGTCTTCTATATTGGAGTCACCCCCTTGACAACGGATCCTACTCCACTGAATAGACTCAATGGCGACCACAGCCCTCCGGGGGCACCAGAAGTGGGCTGCCAAGTTGTGTTCTCCGCGTTTGGAGGGAAGTGATGGTACCCGTCTCTGCACCTCCGAGGGGAGTCCGTGAGACCTGCGACGAGCTCTCAATCGATATGGCAGGCCGTAGTGTCGATTTGGATGCTAGGCTGCTCGGAGGTGCTCGGAAGTGCTGTTGAGGTTAGGGCTGGGAATGGCCATTGTTCAGAATCGCGGAGAGAAGCAAGTTGTGAGGCAAAATAGCCATTCTCGGAGAGACATATTTTGAGATTCACCACGGGTAAGATTGTGGAATTAATCGGGCTCATAGACGGCTTGAAACGGCAGTTGCCCATGTATTTCTCCATACGCAGACCTAATAATGCCTACACTGGGCCCTGGACAGCGATTAGCGAGACGGATCAATCGAAGGGCGTGGGCCCTCCTCGCCCATGGCATCGCAACGGAGATTCATTGGGCCCCGGGGCACTCCGGCATTCCCGAGAACGAAGAAGCAGACCGCCAGGCGAACTTAGCCCGAGATGCCAATGGAGGCACGGCAATAGAGCGGCCATACACCTCGGCTTCGAATAGAGCTAGACGGATCTCCGAGGGAAGATCAGCAGCCAAGGCACAGTGGGAGGCCGACAAATGCAGTAAGCACTTCGGCTACAGACTGAAGGGCAAGGCAGGCAGTAAGAGACCCATCCCAATGGCAAGCGCAGAGTCATTGGCAACAAGATTCTACCAACTAAAATGCGGGCATGCACCTACCGGGGCTTACCTAAAACGGTTCGGACACCGGGAGGACGACAAGTGCTGATGGTGTGGAGGGACGGTGGCCCAGATGCGGGGGCATCTCCTCCGTCACTGCAGCCGGTGGAAACACCAGCAGTGGGAGCTCTGGAAGGAGGTGGGGAAGGCAACGGGCTAGAAATCGGGCAGGTGTCGGCAGGTGCAGATATCTGAGCTGTTTTCTATGGAGATATGTGACAAGGCGGTGATGGACTTCCTGGCGGCCACGGACGTTGGGAAGTTCCGCCTGGGTGAGGTCGGCGGTGTCTCTCTTTTCTCTTTTCTTTTCTATTTCTCTTTTTGTTTTCTTTGTCCAGGGGGTTTTATTTCTTTGTCAGCGGGGACGGAGGGTGAGAGCTTCGTCATCTAACCGGAGGCGGAGGGGATAACAGCCCTGTCATACTCTAGCTAGAGTAAATACAGTATGAATAAACAACAACAATAATGCCTGCACCTATCCAGGCTATCCGATCTGATAATACCGAGTTAAGCCGAGCTTCCGATTACATATGAGTGAGTGGTTCGACTTCGAAACGAAGGGACCGGGTTATCAGCGCTAACCCAACCACGCAACCTCGAAAAAGGTTTCCGTACGAGTGGATCGATATCGCCTAGATCCGGAGAAAAGAGAGCTGTTATGACTTCCGTTCCATTCCAGAAAAGCTCTTTTCTCTCTCTCCTCCTCGCCCCAAAACTTCATCCCCACACACTCCACGACTATGGGAAACCTCATATCCACCCTCCGCTGGCGTTTCACCAGCTCCCTCTTCTCCCTCTCCAGCTTCCGCCGCCTATTCAAAGCCACCAAAAACCTTTCTTCTACGTCTACAAGAAATCTACCAACCGCCAACACCACCACCCCACATATTTCTGAAAAACCAAAACACATTTTAATTCTCGGCGGCGCCTACGCAGGCCTATCAACTGTCGTGAATCTACAAAAGCTCCTCTCCGGAGCCCCACACCAACCAGGACCCTACAACCTTCCCACAGTCCCAAAACTTCCCCGCACACCCCCAAGAATCACAATACTTGACGAGCGCGATGGGATATACCACACCGTCGGCACACCGCTTGTTCACACCTCCCCAGATGTGTCTACAACTGTTCCGAGGGCTTGGAAGAAGTTTGCGGACATCCCGTACCTGAGAGATGTACTAATTGTGCAAGGACGCGTGGAGAGAGTTGACCCAAAAAGAAAAGAGGTGGTTTATACATCCCCTACGGGAGAGAAGTCAATGGCATATGACTACCTCGTCTGCGCGACGGGATTGCAACGTGATTGGCCGGCGCAACCAAGAGCGACAACGAAGGAGGAGTATATCCGCGATGCTATAGCGTTAGTGGCAGGGCTTGTGGATGCGAAGGAACGGATTGTGGTTATTGGTGGAGGTTTGTTTCTCCCCCTTCCCCTACTGGATTAAAGTTAATTCTACTCAGGAGCGGTGGGCACCGAATTCGCTGGCGAGCTGAAACTTACCCACCCTAGGAAGCAAATCACACTGATCCACTCCCGCTCCACCCTCCTCTCTTCAGAACCCCTCCCATCAGAATTTAAAACAAAAGCCTTAGAATACCTCCGCGAATCCGGCGTGGAAGTTCTCCTCAACACGCGCGTTAATGCCGAGGTGGGCAATGGCTCACTCCTTCTCTCCACTGGCGAAACCATCAATACCTCCGCCATAATCTGGTGTGTAGGCCAGCAACACCCCAGTACAAGCTATCTCCCCACGCTGGCACTCGACAAACACACTGGGCTAGTTCGTGTCTCCACGTCTCTAACTTTCCCTGCAACTGTTCCAAACCACAACGCACACTTCGCGATCGGGGATATCGCGCAATGGAGTGGGATAAAGCGGTGCGGGACCGCCTTATTGATGGGATGTTTCGCGGCGACGAATTTGTTGCTCAGTATTGTAGCTTCAGAAAATGGGGAAGAAGTGAAGCTTGCAGAGTTTCCGGAGATGGTCGCGATGTTGGTGTTAGCGCTGGGCGACAAGGCGGTTATGTTTCATCCTGAGAAGGGGTTGACACATGGGGTGGAGCCATTGGTGCAGAGCTTTGGGGAGGATTTGGGGTTGAGGCTTTGTTGGGGATGTTTGGGGATTGAGGTTGATGGGGAGAAGAAGAGCGGGTAGTGAGGGAGAGCTTGGGAATGGCGTTTTGAATAGGATCTTGGGTTTTGTGTTTGATGGTATCTTTGGATTTTTGTTTATATGGATGAAATGGGATATTTGGGTTTGGATCTTTAGAATAGAATAGACAATGTTTTCCCTCGATATCGATTCACTGCACATGCGTGCTCAATGCAATTGATCACCACCCTCCGTGTCCTACTCTCGCAAACCCTCACAATCCTCCAAGCACCTCTCTCCTCAGGTACCTAGCACCTCCTCTAGCGCACCACACTTTCTCTTACGCAATCCTTCCCCTTCGCATGCAACTGATCGACTACTGATAACAGCTCGGATCAGATACACCCAACAGCGTTAGCGTTAATCAGATAAAATTTCTTCCCTGTAAGACGCAGCGAGTCTCAAGCACGCGATATCAGATGCAGTAGTCGAACCACCCCGCATGTTCCACCCCTGACCATGTCCATGCGATGTGACGGCGGATCAGATATATGTATGAACCCCGTTCTTTGTGCCTAAAGAAACCTTGCTTTTTGCCAAGATATTGGGGCTAATCAGATTCCACAAGTTTTGTTTGTAGATTACAGCGAGCGGACTTTGGCGGTGGAGGGAAAAGGGTCCCAATGTCTGGGCATGGGAGCAATCCCAAGGCCAAAGGGTAAAATTTCTCTAGCTCTGGTTTTTAGGTAGGTTTTTGCTGGATTTTTTGATGGGAAGGAACAAGGAATTGGAATTGGTCATGGATTAGAGGGATTTGGAGGAGAGCTTCTTCTCTCCCAACAAGAGAGGTCTTCGCTCACTGTTGATGGGTAAAGATACCTGGCTGGATTTCATTGATTGAGTTCTGCTGTTGTATCTTGTCTTTCTTCTGTTTCAGAGTGAGCCGAAATGACCCCCCCGGACGCTCCGCCGCGGGCATCTCTGGAAAGAGATGTTGCGATAGCTCTTGGTGAGTTTTTATGATGCCGAGTTATTCATTTTATTTGCTCTCTTGTCCTTACTGATATATCTCTTTCGAAATCAGCTGTACCACCTATTCCTACCAACGCAATATCACCAAAAGTTCCCACCCAAAATACCACCGAAAAGCCTTCAACACCCTCACCCTCCACCTCCGCTGTGGACGTCCCCAAAGAAACCCAGCCGAAGAAACCCGCCATCAAAGAAAACCTAAAAAAGACCTCTACATACTTCTCCCTCCTTCTCAAATCCGACGGAGAACCATTCGACTACTTCCTCATCATCCTCGGCACCATCACAGCAGCGGGAGCAGGCGTTCCATACCCATTACTCGGAATCCTCTTCGGCGAGTTAGTCGACAACCTCAACTCCACCTCCACCTCATGCGGTCCCAACTCCCATCACTCCTCCCTCCTCCAATCCGCCGTAAACAACAAAGTCATCTTCGTCCTCTACGTCACAATCGCAAACTTCCTCCTTCTCTACACACAATACTGCTGCTGGTCTCTTTTTGGCGAACGCCTTGTGCGCCGCCTGAGAGAACGTTATTTCACCGCTTTACTCCGGCAAGAACCCGCGTTTTTTGATACCCTTGAAGCTGGGGAGGTTTCTTCACGGCTTGCGGGAGATCTGGAGATAATCCAGACTGGAACGTCGGAGAAGGTCGGGATATGTATAACCTCGCTATCATATTTCGTCTCTGCATATGGGGTTGCATTTTACAAAGACGCCAAACTGACGGCGATGTTAATCTCCGTGATCCCCGCGTTTATGGTCGTCGTGATGGTGGGGGGGAAGTATGTGAGGAAGTATTCATTAGGGATGAGTGAACAGATTGTGGGTGCGACTGGGATTGTGGAGGAGAGTTTGGGGAATATGCAGATAGTGCTTGCATTTAATGCTGGGGAGAAGTTAGAGGGGATATTTGCGAAACAGTTGGAGGTGGTGAGGAGATATGGGTTGAAGAAAGCAATAGCCAGTGCAACACAATTGGGAGGAATGTTTTTTATTGGGTATGCGGCAAATGCGCTGGCGTTTTGGAGGGGGAGTAGGCATATTGCGGATGTGGCCGAGGGCAGAGAGGGGACGACGGTAGGAGCGGTTTATACAGTGATTTTTGTGTTGCTTGACGGTAAGTTTTTTATACCCATGTTGGTGTGGGGCAGATGTTAACGAGGGGTTTGAAAACAGCTTCATTTGTCCTCTCGCAGGTCGCGCCGTTTTTGCAGATATTTGGAGCGGCAGCTGGGGCTTCGAAAAAATTGATGGAGACTATCCGTCGGGAGTCTGCTATCGACGGTACGCACGAGGGAGGTGCTGATCCAAGTACTCCACTCAACGGAGAACTCGAGCTCAAAGACATCAGCTTCACCTATGCGTCACGCCCCGACGCTCCGGTGTTGAAATCCGTTTCACTCAAGATCCCGGCAGGTCAACACACAGCCATTGTCGGTGCATCCGGCAGCGGAAAATCCACCATTATCTCCCTTATTGAACGACTCTACGACCCAGACTCAGGAAGCGTGTATCTCGACGGCCAAGACATCTCCACCCTCAACGTCCGTCGCTACCGTGGTTCGATAGCCTTGGTTCAGCAGGAGCCTACACTATTTGATCGTTCGATCTTGGAGAACATTGCGTTGGGACTTGTCAACTCTAGCCGGGCGGAACATGCACACCTCAAGGAAGCACTTCTGGACTCGAGCCTGGAGGATCTTGTAAAGGCGATTAGCAGTGGGACGCCTATTGATGCTGCCATAGCTGCATGCTCTCCCGAAATTCAGGAAATCTATGCCCTCGTGCGTGACGCAGCCGAGCAAGCCGATGCAGGGGCTTTCGTTGGAAAATTTGCGCATGGCTTTGCCACGCGAGTCGGAAACTGCGGATCACTGCTGTCGGGAGGGCAAAAGCAGAGGATTGCGGTGGCTCGTGCGTTAGTGCGAAAACCTAGTATTTTGTTGCTAGATGAAGCGACGGCCGCGTTGGATTCAAGGAGCGAAACTATTATTCAAAGGACGTTAGATAAAGCTGCTTCTGGAAGAACGACAGTGTCGGTTGCTCATAGGCTTGCTACGGTAAGGAGGGCGGATTGGATTGTGGTTATGGAGAAGGGGATGGCTACAGAGAGGGGGACTCATCGAGAACTTATTGATGCGAATGGGAGGTATGCGGAGTTGGTTAAGATGCAGAGTTTGATCCGCGATGATGCTTCTACCCTTGTTGAAGAGGAGGGGGTCACGATGGTGAATAATGAAGAGTTGGCTGAAGAAAAGGCATACGCTATGGAAGATTCTAAAGAAAAACACGAAGACGAGCAACCTCTGACTCCTCCGGAAAAACTCAAGGAGAAAGGTTTCGACAAGCCATCGCTCCCCCTGGCCGCTACTATCAGCGGTATCGTACGTCTCGCAAAGCCACAGACTTTATTCATAATTATCGGCCTCATCACCTCTGCCATCATTGGTGGTGTTTACTCCGCCGAGGCAGTTATCTTTGGAAACACCATCGATGCACTTAACCCATGCCAGGGATCTGATAAGATCCTGTCCGCTGGTCGTCTCTTCGGTCTTCTCTTCTTTATCCTGGCTCTTGTCGAAGTCGGCACTTATGTCGTCAATGGCTCCTCTTTTGGCTGGGTAGCTGAGAAGATGCTTTACCGCGTCCGAGTTCTTTCCCTGCGCTCCCTGTTACACCAGGATCTATCATGGCACGAATCTGACGGGCGAAACCCCACAAATCTGCTATCATATATCTCCAGCGACGCCAACGCACTCGGTTCTCTGACGGGTGTTATTCTTGGTACAATATTTACCATCCTCGTTAACATGATTACTGGTATCGCACTCGCCCACGCAATCGCCTGGAAAATCGCCGTTGTACTTTTTGCTACCGTTCCCATCTTACTCTTTTCCGGGTTTATGCGTCTTCATGTCCTTGGTGAATTCCAGGTCCGTCACCAAAAGGCCTTCGCCGAATCGGTTGGTATCACGGTTGAAGCGGTGTCAGCAATCAAGACCATTGCCCCCTTCTCCCTTGAGGAGGAGTCGCTCCAAGTATACCGCCGCTCTCTAGCTGCCCCTTACAAAGCCACTCTGAAAGCAATTGCTGAAGGCAACTTTTGGCTCGCAATGGCATACTCCGTCTCCAACCTCGTGTATGCCATGGCATATTGGTGGGGAGCTAAGCAGATCGTCTTGGGGCTGTACACACAGACTCAATTCTTCATTGTTCTCCCAGCGCTTCTCTTCTCCGCACAATCTGCCGGACAGATGTTTTCGCTCGCCCCGGATCTCACAAAGGCCCGTTTATCAGCGGGCAACATCCTCCACCTCCTCAGCATCGGCCCCAAAACCCCACTACACGAAGACACCACCACCTCCCCTCTCACGACTCGCCGCAAGCCCACCGACCCCGAAAAAGACTCCTCCACAACCACCCCGCCTCCACCCCAACCCACCATCGGCCTCTCCGTCGAATTCAAAAACATCACCTTCTCCTACCCCTCCCGCCCACACGCACAAGTCTTAACCAACCTCTCCCTCACAATTCCCGCCGGAACCTTCTGCGCCCTCGTCGGCCCCTCGGGCTCCGGAAAATCCACCATCCTCCACCTCCTCGAAAAATTCTACACCTCTCACTCGGGCACCATCAGCGTTTCCAGCCGGGACATCTCGCGCCTCTCCCCACTCGAACACCGCGCTTCCATCGCTCTAGTACCACAAGACGGTATTCTCTTCGCAGGCACCATCCGCTTCAATATTCTCCTCGGCGCCCGGCCAGGCCACACTCCATCCCAGTCCGAACTCGAGGATGCATGCAAGCTGGCAAATATCCATGACACGATTATGGCGCTGCCGGATGGGTATGATACGTTGTGTGGGGCTGGGGGGAGGGCGTTTTCGGGAGGGCAGAGACAGAGGTTGAGTATTGCTCGTGCGCTGATAAGGAAGCCAAGGTTGCTGCTCCTGGATGAGCCGAGTAGTGCATTGGATGCGGAAGCGGAGAGGGTGTTACAAACTGCGCTAGAAGGGGTGTTGAAGGGAGGGTGTACGGTTGTTGCGATTGCGCATAGGCTTGTTACGGTGAGGAGGGCGCAGAGGATTTTTTATGTTGATAGTGGGGAGGTGAGGGATGCGGGGACGCATGAGGAGTTGCTTGGGAGGTGTGGGGGGTATGCGGATAGTGTTAAGGCGCAGATGGTGGAGGGTTGATGGGGTTTTGGATTGATTGCATTGTTGTTTGGTTTTATTGTTGGTTCGTTTCTTTTGGGTAGATATACAGATGGAGGACAAAAGTTTTCGCGAATCGTCATTTCGTGCCCTCGTCAACCACCCCTCCCAGGCTGTATCTCCACAACAAAGAAAGAATTGCTCTAATTATACCGACATGAGAATACATATAAAAGAAAAGCATATTAAATTTACAGAGAATTCCAACCACAATGTAGCTCAGTATTTAGTGTACCATACATCTATCTCTAGAGCGGCAGAGACACGACTAGTGAATTTGCGAAAACTTTAGTCCTAGTACTGTATAAGTACAAATTTTATGAGTGAGTTGGGCTATGATGAGAGTTTAGAGATTAGATAGTGTTCTTTTTGTTGCTTATATTGAGTCTAGAGCTATTTAAATTTGGAGGGTCTGGTAGATGGTAGATTTCAATTGCCGCTGAATTGATATCTTGAAGATCTTGTTGAGGTTCTCTGTTTCATTTGAACATTTAGATATCAATACACTAAATAGACTTTTACACTACCCAATTGCTTCCACATTGAGCATGATCTAAAGTGCCTCTCATTATAGATTCCAAGCCAATGTACTGCGTTTCCTAGATGAACAACATCGATATAGACTCTTAGTCCTTAGTCGACATCAGATCTAGGCAACATCAATGACAACTCACATACCCAGAAACATGCACCCTATTGCCGATCATTTCGATCTGACTAGAGTCGAGAGATCTCCGGCAGATCATATCAATATGATACTCATCAAATTCTCCAACAATATACTACCGCCTCGAAGAATCGCAAACAACTTGTATTTTCCTCCATATCGCCGAACCCACCACCATAGCGCATACATACGTAAGGGGCTAGAGAAGACAATCGCAGCATCAGATACTCGTCATCGGATAGTTCGGCAAAAAAAAAGCATCAGATATCGTTTCTTCCCCGAAGCCTGTTCCTATGCACAAACAAGGGTCTAAAATAGCGTAGGCGAGGTGTCTAGTTGAGGGATTTTTATTAGATGGAGGGGCAATAACCGGAGTGGCCGAGTGGAGCTGCAGGTAAACCCAGACTCCATAGCTGGCAGTGATATCAAGATGCGTCTAACCCCTAACCCAGGCTATCCACCTCACCCTTCATTCACCACCATTTTTTAGCTTGATATTTGTAGAATTGGAGTGTGTGGGCGTTGACTGTGGCCGGTGTCGTCAACATGAAGTTTACGAGGATGAAATGGGATGCGTAGCATTGAAGTGCAGTGTTGAGAACTACCCCGAAAACTCTGCTCGGAATGATCTGGCTAAGTAGCTCTAACTGCCAATTGGGCAATCGATCTTCATATATCATCACTCGAATGCACCCGGGAATATTTTGTTACATGGAGCATCCGATAGGGCATAGGGCACATCACTCTCTTGTATATATCTCGAGTCTTTCTCCTTCTCTCTCTCTCTTCTCTCTGTAACCTTAGTCTATACACACGGTTCTCCCCTATCACAAAGTAACATATTTTGTCTCCTTGTCGGTGTGATAGTACCAAGTACTTAAGTACCTTCGGTTCGTCGGAAAGTACTTCGTAATCACATACAAGCAAACACTATCCCCTCCGACGACTTTATGTCAAGAGTATTTCCCACCGCCACGACTGTCCAAGCTGGTGACAATAACGGATGAAAGGAATTCTAGTAAATTAGGTCTTATCAATTACCACATCTTCAATAGCAAATACTTTTAGGTGTAATACATACATCTAAACCGCGGCCACATCCTATCCGGCCGCGCGCAACGACTCTATCAATTACAGGTACAGCTGCAAATCCTTCTTCACCAGTATACCGAAACTAGCGCATTGAGCCAGGCTTCCAGTCTGGTTCGGTAAAGCTTTGTCTTTGCACCATCGGGCTACCACAAATTCCATCCCAAATGATGCGTGGGTCGTACTTCAGAGTAAACAAAAGCATGTGCATCTGAACAGACTGTGTTGCCCATCGACACCGAGAGAACCCACCACTTCAAATGCCATGGGGCCTGTGGCGTATGAACCGGCAAGTATGTAGTTGCCGTCTCTAATTTGCTGTGATGTGATAAAACGCTGCGCAGGCTGCATTTCTTTGAGTGAGGGGCTGGAGATCGCTCTCATTAGTATTAATATTGTAATAAATTTCAAAAAGCTAATCTAATTTGCGTGCGATAACTAATTAGACGACGACGGCATAATAGTAGCGCCCTCTATCTAGAATGTTTACCATTATTGCCTCCTTCACAAATTATCGCTCAAAAATCCACACATCTAAAGTGAACCCACCCCTATAACAAAACCTCGTAAAGCACACCCATTCTCACCCCTTACATTATGTGCAAAGAGGGCTACACTCCACAACAAGGTACGGTAGTAGGAGTATATTAAAATAATGTGTCATTGCATAGCTCAAAGTTTACACGTTAATTACTGCTTGCTACTAGAGTGCGAGTGCAAACGGGTGAACCAACTTTCTATCATATACATATATCAGACTGAAAATTGTATACTTGAGCACAAGTGGCCGAGAGAGGCCAATTAGTTTACCTTTGCTGGTAGGTAGAACTCGCAATCACTTTAGAAACGTGAAGTTCTTGTCTAATAGTTGCGCAGGGCGAAAGGAGTAAGTCGAAACAGCGATCGATCGATATCATCGTGCCACATCTTAGACGTCGCATCCAGATATGATATTTCTGAGAAAAGAAAAAATTGAGATGCAAGAATTGAGATCGGCCGCGGGTAGAAATAACATCTACAGTGCCGGTAATTATAAACCCGCGGGGAATTATGGCAGAAAAGAAATGTTCAAGTGTTAACGTTGGAATTGATCTTCACATGGTCACCCACTGTAGTACTAAACAGGCGATAGGGTTGAGTAATTTAGGCACCTTGCTCACATTTTTTAAAAATGGTTAGGGTCGTGTGGAATTCTATATGCACGTTATTTACAATGACTGCTATAGCAAAAAAGGGGTGAAAATATATACCATAGCAACACTGTATGAATCTCCATTCAAAAGAATACAGACTTGAGTCTGCTAGGCCAGCTGATTTTTAATTATGGGATAGTCATCCAGAATTAGTGCCAGTGCTTTTGACCATATAGAGGACAATCTGAGATTAATACTGTGATGTGCTTAGTTAAATACCCCATACTTAAAATCAGCTGACCCACCAGATTTAAGTCTGAATTCTTTTGAATAAATATCCCTACAGTATTGCCATGGTATCTATTTTCACCCTTTTTTTGCTATGGTGGTGCATATTTAATTTAAATTAGTATTGACTGTACATATATGCACACTATGAACCGCAAATTCTCCTGTGAATGGGGGCAAATTTTTGAAATGCATGAGCTAAAAAGAAGCAAAAAGCTAAGTACTCGGAGGGTGCCAAAAGTCGGGTGCACCCATAAAATGCAGAAATTCAACACCTCCACCACAACAATAGAGATAAATCCCATAAGAGCAGGGAGTTAGAATAGGTTATCAGAGAAGATTCTATGAAGTTTTCTCAGAAAAATGTTTGTTGTGGAGTGAATGATGAGGATCTTGGCATTTCTCATTGTATGGGGGGAAAAAAGTCAGGCACTCTTTGCCCTGTGTCACCGCGCCCCAAATACCCTTGTACCCTACTGCAAGAAAAGCAAAAAATGACGTTTACTTCTATAGGGGGTGACACGGTAAATACTGAGTATGTAAGGTGACACCAGCGCAGCCATGGTGATCTCGGACCCCCGCAGATAAGGGCTGTGCACCATTTTTTGTTGGTTTTTTATTTGGTTTTTGAAATGGCTCTCAAATCTGCTTCCTCAAAAACATCCCTCCTCTGATTCAGAAATCCCTGCACTCCCGATTTCGCCTTCCATATGAGCACTCGGGTATTGAAGCAAAAATTGGAAAAGGATCTAGAACGAAAATTAAGCACCTCAAACAAGCCCAACTTCAAGGAATGGGCACGATTGGCTAATTTGTATAGGGCTTTGACCATCAACAAAGATCGTATTCTCTATCTTTTTGTCTCTTAACCTCCTCCCCACGGTTTTATTGATGCGTGATTTTCCGGTTTTTGTTCTCACCCGCGTAAGTGTTATTTTTCTTGCCATTCAAAATTAGAAAACATTGTTGTCTCATTTCAGTACTCGGGTCAGGCTGTAGAAGATTGGACACTCCTTTTCTAGCAGGTTACCATAGAAAACTGACTAGATATGGTATAGCAATGGATATAACATGATCTGAATATTAACAGAAAGAGCAAAGCCAGTGTGCCTTGACTTTGTTCTTAGCTTCCCCTTCTGGTCAGCAGTGACTCTTCGAAGCTTCGCTTCTCAAATCCCTGCAATTATATATGACGGTATTCTTTGCAGCCCTGTGTAACGCCAGCCCTGTCCAGTGGCGGAGATCTCGTTATCTTACAAATCTGGCAGGTGTAGTTGTCGGTGATTGGATGCCGCGCGCTGGACATTTAACTACACTTTAGAAGTTGTCTATGACCATCATTTGGTGACATAGAGTTCCCCGTTCACCTGGCCCTCAAACATTCGACCTCAGGTGAATTCTCCATCTTCTTAAAGCTAAGTAGAAGCTTAAAAAATATATATTAAAGATTTTATAGGCTGATACTGCCACAAACGTGCACTTTTAAGACTGTCAAATAAAAACAAATCCAAGGCTACCGTAGAATTTTGATTAGCTAGCTAGCGCGCGCAACTAAACCTGCTCAAGTATGTTCTAGGACGATTTAGGTTCCCCTCCAAGCGAATTCCGGTGTTGGCACACCCATAAAAGGGAATAACTGGTCTATGCAAGGCGCTAGCCGTTAATCGAACTTCCACGGATTAAGACCCGCAGTAAGTCATGCTTTGCTCTTCAAAAGGCATTCTCCGTTAATTTGCGTGAATACCTACGCTATTCAGCCTATGCTTCATGGGGCTTCGGTTATGGTACAAGGTATGTGTACGTGTCCTTGGGATTCACCTCTTCCTGTATACCCAAATAATCACGCCTATCAGTACTTACATGCACAATTACCACCTGAGAGCATTTCCAGTTCGTTCTTACCATGGCTTTCCAACAACCTCTCGGTCTCTCGTGGCCCATCCCACTCAAAGATTTGGTGGCTGACTATGGTTCGACTAAGGAATCTGTTCGGAAATCGGTAGAAAGTCAAACTCGTGAGAATTCATGGATCTCACATACGACGTTCAATAAAATCCTTCAGCAGACTTTCTAATTTACGATAAGAAACCTCTTCCCCTGCCCCTGAATATGAACGCCCATTGATGCATCTCAGCCATCCTTTGTACTCCCTACCTGCACGAGCCTGCACTAACTGAGTATGTACACGTGCAGCAACAGCTTATTTGTATTCATCGGTTTAAATTGTTTGCGAGTCCTTTTAGCACCCTGGATCCACGATTGATTATATGAATCCACCATATCTTCTCAACGCAAACTAGTCGGGCTGGGCTATTGAGACCATTGACTCCTACCGCAATCATGCATGCCGACTCAATACCGCTCTACGTATCGCTGCGCAGATGCTTAGTCCTGTTGTTCGATATGACTCATGTACACCTCTCAGAAAGCTTTCGGATCCCACACCACTGCATGTTCTCCCTCTGAATTGTATGCCTGGTACAGCAGTTTCGGCGAACTTCATCAATCTCTATCATCTTCTGTTTCAGCAGTTGAGTTATGTGAGCTGATTATTGCGCATTCTGGTTGCTGGATTATGACGCGGACGTTATCTCTGGATTTATGTAATTCACAGGAAAGAGGCTGCAACCTGCTTAGTTCAAGTTCATTAACATGTTCTCTACCTCCTTCAGAATATCTATGCGAAAGCTCTGGGATTCATCTCACTCGTTGCGCATGGCTGGGTTATCCAAGGCCCAGATATACCTATCGTTTCTCGATAGCCTCTTGCTGCTAACTTGGTTGACTATAATTGCGATCATATTTACTCACCATTTTTAAACCGCAAGTAGCATCAGCAAGTTTTTCAATAAGGTGGTGTCTGATATACATTCGAATAGGTCGGCGATTTTTCGATGCACCGCAGTCCACAAATGTGGCCACATTCGCACATACGTGTGCGTGTTACGACCGCCGGGTTTTTACAGCGCGCTGCATAGCTGAATTTCGATCAACAATCGCTCATGCGATGAGTACCATTTAACGGAGCTTGTGATTTGAGAGTGGCGATTGGATTTTCTAAGTAGCTGCGCAGGATTGGATTGTCTCGTGTCTAGATTTCTGACCTAGTCGAAAATACAAGTCCGCTCAGCTAGAGTCCTGTTTTTCAGTATAAGACCGAGACAATTGCACAAAGGGCGGTGAATACGTACCAGTAATAGGTGGGTTGTAATGTTACCTCTGATCATATACGATATACACATACGCACGGCAATCAACGTCGAACTTACTACTAAGACTAATGTCCAAATACATATAATGATTTGGGGGATCTTGAATAGCAGAACAATCGTTATATATGGGGATGCATATCTATGATATGTATGAATATACTTTTGTATCAAAAGCTAATTGAATATAAGCCTATATGTAAATATGGTCGTTGGTCAATAATAGATGCAACTGTGTATATATGTAATTAATATGGAAGGAAGTATATTGGGGGAAGGGGGCATATAATTATAAGACTTTCACTTTTTGATACACCCCATGTTCTTTGTGAATGCTTTAACGCTGATTTGCGTTCATCCGAGCCGCTTTTTGAATTCATAAATCTGAAACGCGACCGACAGGGAGACAAACACCAATTTAGACATTAGGTTAGCTTCCAAAGATTGTCATATTAGTGATTCCAGGGTTGAACCTTCCCCAAGCGGACGTAGAGCTTGGGCCGAATCTTGAAAGGAGAAAAACTGATAGAGCTTTCAGGAAGATAGATCGTTTCTGCAAGATCTGTCAATTCCGTATGATTGGCTCTAAATGATTTTCGACTTCTAGGTAGCGCTTTTCTGGTTCTAGTGGTTATTGATGTGCATGTTGTCCTCTTCAGGGGATCGGTGTACTTGGGTATGGGTGCAAAAACCGGAAAACGAAACTTAAGCAGCTCGAAACAAGTCCAACATCCAACATTTGAAGGAATGAGTGTGATTGGCTCAAATAGTAGAATTTTATGAAAGCTTTGACCATCCAACAAGATCGTATTTTCCATCTTTCCCCCCACCGTTGCAGACACGTTCCGGTTTTTGCACCCATACCCGAGCGCGAGTACCATATTGAAAACACCAATTGGCTGAAGTAAAGTACTAGCAAGATGCGCTCTGGGCACTGCGAAAGCTGCGTGTGCTATGAATATCATTCTCAATTAGGGGCTAGCCGGTGCCATTCTCCGTTCGAGTTTCTAAACCAGAAGAGCATGGCATTTTAATCCAACTACCACCACCTCTCGAAGGCACTTGCTCGCACCTATCACCACTGTCGAACCCGCATATGTCCAGCAGATGTCGAATCATACCCCATAGCATCACATCTACTGAATCCTTCCTGGAGAACCCGCTACGCCCAACCGAGTGATCTCAGGACTAGAGCCAAGTTATAGATATCTTCATCATTTGCGGATACCGGTATGATTAGTTTCTGCAGCTAGCATTTGACTTCTGAAAGGGTACTGACAGGTTTCGATGTGCGTTTAGCGTGCAGTACTGGTTTTCAAACGAACATAGTGCCCGAGAAATCTGCTGCACCTGTGGAGGAGCTTCGACGTGTTTCCCATCAGAAGCATTCGTGTTCGTCGAATGAACTTTGCAAAAATATCTACCGAAACACTTTCTGAATTCCCAACGCTCGTTAACGTCCATATCGCGTAGGACCTTTCTACTGGTTCGGCTCGTTTGAAGATTTTAACATTTCAATTTTGACGTGTCGTCGGGTTCGGGAACTTTTGAAACAACTTACAACCAACGGTAGTGCCATTCATCATCATACTCCTGTGCATACGCTGAGGTGTTGGATAGCTGTGATTATATCATCAGAACTTCGAACCAAGAATTTTAATACTGATACTGCAATTGTACGTTTGAAAATTGCATGCCTGTGTTGTGATTTGGCTGTTAAAAGTGAGATGATTCTTATTATTCCTTATGTTGTCACAAATTCGAACTAATAAGTACGTAAAGTAAGACCAAGGATTCGCTAACCTAATCCATATTAGAGAGACATAACCTAGCCACGCAGAAATGGAACAGAAAATTGACAATAGGCGCGAGATATCTAGAGTCTTCATAGAGAAACACAAATTTGAAGGCCACTTACGTGATTTTGCGGTAAAACATCTCCCAGATGAGGTGTCTCGGGATAAGGAGTTCGAAATCCACTGGTATATTGCACATGAGATATCCCATGATTGCATCATGAAGATCTATAAAAAGACCCCGTATTCCGCCAACAGTGAGATCTCTTATGGTATTATGCTCGAACTGGAGGGCCCGAGTATGGAAATGCAAATGTCCACCGATGAACCAGTACCCCGACCCGGATGCATATGCATTATGGTGCATATTCTGAGGCTGATGGAAGCTGTCAGTAAGCTGCATAAACTGGGATTCCATCAGGATATAAAACCAGCCAACGTATTATTTAAGCGTTCCGGCAACGGGTTTGTGCTCATCGACTATGAACATTTTGTTAGGATCGGATCGGAGGTCTTAGGCGATGGGTGCTTTAGTGAATATGCTCCCCCGCCCTCACCAAATAGGAAATCCGATGGAAAATCCGACGTTTGGAGCCTGGCCTGCAGCCTCCTTGAACTCTTGATATGGTGGCGTCCCGGCAGTAATGGCGGCAAGCCTGCAGTCGATTTGTTTCGGGCGGAGAAAAAAATTGAGATAGAGCAAGCGACATTCTTAGAAGAATTTCCTCGCAACACTACGGAGTTCTTTTATGTCCTTGAATCGAATGGTGCAAAGTTGAACCCCGCTGTCGAACAGTTGTTGCGAGATCTCAATGCCTGCCCACGAACTGAGAGTGTGGCCCCAGTATTGCGGAAAATGCTCGATGTTGATCCCGAAACGCGCTTAACAGCTGATGAGGCGTTTGAACAACTCAAAGAATGCGTCCATGTTCTACTTGGACCAATTGATTCGAGAACACCGATATGTTAGTATTTCTCAAACAGTTTACGAACGAGCTAGCTAACCAACTCATTCAGGCAGTATGTTCAGCACCAAGCCTTGCTGCTTCCGTCTTTCCAACTCTCGCAGCCTAGGGAGAGAGGTGGCAAAACCCCGTATTTAACTTCGTCAAACTTTGGAATTAACAAAGCCGTCAGGTAAGGGATTTAACCCGCCGGATCCCACCCAAGTGGGATATATATACTGACATGTGCGGGCAATTGCAAGTAGAGGCCGGGCAGTGGTATTAAGTATCGCTTTGCGTTGATTTCCTTAATTGGATGGTAATGGGTGTATATGAACGCTGAATGTGTTCTGATAAAAGAGATATAAGCTGTATTGAATAGAACGGTTTGTTGCAATTTTTTGGGCTAAAAGATTTACCCTTTGTTTTTTCCCACTGCTTGTATAGTCTCAGTGTAATGAGTAATTTACGTGGATCGAGAATATGCTTGTATTATGGGACTAGATGCATTGCCAAGTGATAATCTGTGTTTCAATTGCGATGCTTGAAAAATAGGAGGCATTCTAGCGGTCATGAGTAGCTTGTGTGTAAGAACTTTTCCTGTACCAGGACTTCCAGTTAACTCCCAAGAAGTGGTCAATATCCGAATGTCCGAATGATCGTCGAACACGATGTATATAATCGCAATACTGGTCGATCAAACGTTTTCCCAGGTCTTAACTAATAACCGAGGAAATATTGAGGGTTTGGTAAGCTTTAGCTTAGGGAAGGTGGCATCTTTTTAAGACAGCCTAGGAATGGTCATTTTAATCGAAATATCAGCCGGTGCACCGCGTTGGCCATGGCTTGCTGGGTGGCACAGTACACCTCTCCTCAAAACCAAAATTGCTGAGCCGAAGAGTGAGGATAGATATTTGGCCCTATTAACAGCCAACCAAGTTTAAACGTGGAGAAACCAATCGCGAATGAGACGCCGATTCCGTGAAATTTATGAGAGATGCACCCCAATGCATTGAGATATTAGCATTCAAAACTCTAGGCTGACTACTAGACACTGTAGTATATCCACGCGGTGTATCTTTCCAGCTGGAATTCATCTTGGGAACGATATGCGTCCCAACTACCGAACCCTTCAGGCTCTGGCGTCCATAGTTGTAATAGAGCTTTATTGAAGGAAATAGTTTGGCGTTTTATGGCTCTTAGGTTCTCATATATGTGTTCGATCCATGTATTCGGCCAAATTTTCTCTCTGGATGATGTGTTAGAAAGGTGTCATGAAACTGTTCGCGCATTAGATTATTACCAGACTTTTAGTGTAAAATAGCCCGCACGGCGTTAGTTATGAGTTAGCGGTAATTCATCGAAATAATTCCAGTGGACAAGAGTGAGGTTGTATTCACACGTTGACAACCCTCTTAGCTAGGGAAACGACAGATCCCGGCAGTGGATACAGTCCGTCTATTCGAAGGTCGAAAACGATTCCTTGAAGCCTAGAGTAATGAATTGGAATTCGAAAGCTGGCGGTTTTAGGCTTCAAAGCCTACATCACTCACGGATATTAACATCTTTAAATTTAGGATTTAGGATTTAGATACTTACAACAGAAGGGTTTCAGGCCATTCAGAAAATTTTGGCTCCGAGGGAGAGCTCCTCGCTACAACGGCAACACCACCTGTGGGGGAGGGAGGGAGTAAATGTAGGCAAAAATACTTCCTAAGAGGTTATATATCCTGGTGTGGTGGGGGTGCGTTGAGCCCCTTGAACAGGCAGCTGGAGTCGATTTGCAATAACAAAAACACAATACACTACTCCCTGCTTAGAAGTGTTTGCCCATATCATCGATATTTAAGAAGCTTTTATAGAATTCTTTCCCAGCATAAATATCTTGCCTCATGCAGCGAGTTGTCGGGCCGGTGTCCAGAATCCTATCTCGGAACCGGAGTAGCTTTCAATCTTAGGGCGGTCAGTATTCGGAACTCCAACCACGCCCCTTTCCGAGGTTGATTCGTTGCGTTGATACCTCATATGCTTGCAAGCAAGCCGCACGCACAATATTGTAATGGGTGCTCAAGCGCTTTAGTATAGGTCGTAATCAAGACTGTGGTTGAATCTTCTCGCTCGTAAAGAAGTAGATAAATTAGAGAATGAATCAGGGAATTCTGGCATGCGCATTATTTTCAGAGCCTACGTAAAAGAAATTCGCTTGAGATCCTAGTACGTAAGCAAGAATGGGTGTAGCACCCTTGGTTTTCTTATCGAAAGTTTGATCTATATCCAGGGCTGGATTTGTGTTTTTCCCAGTATCTACTTACATAATACTTGTTACTATATAGCTAGGTCTGCGACCAATTTCAAGTTTTATATGAATTCTAGAATGGAGTGACCCGCGACATATGTTGGGCGCGTGTTTTTACACATGAAACTAGACATCTAATATAATCGTTCGTTACGAGGTTATGGTTCCAGCGCTGAATAACGAAACATATATTAATTCGATCGATCATGCGCGCATCCGTGGGTATCTTCGTTTCAAAAAGATGCACAACAACTCAACCGTTCACAACTTGTCAAATTCGCATAGGGTATTTACCTATGAATCAAGTTTGAGAGGGTTTTGTGAAACCCGAGCACCCCATTTAAGGGAGTTCTTGCAGACAGACATACCAATGTGTATCTGCACGCATCAACCATGTACAACCAGCTGCATGATTTGCGAAAACGAGGCTGGATGAAAACATGGGGTCGTGGAGTCATGTCGTAGGTCAAAAAAAAAAAACGTTGCAAGGCTCTGGCAATGAAGTATGCAATGTTGCAATGCACATCTTACTTGGTACAAGGAAAAATTTCTGAGATGCAGACGCCATTTTTTGCTCTTCTCCACGTATCCTTTAGCAGAATATCCAGCAAAAGTATACTTAACTTTTTGCTTCTTTTTGGCTTATGCATCTCAAAACTTTCTCCCTGCACCGGGCATAGAATTTGTGGCCACGGTGGTAGATCCGTCGAGAACTAGGCTGGTTACAGCCACAGGAAAAAATAATTAATATTTAACTGCACAACCCATATTATCTACTTTAGATGAAGCACACGAGGGAGAAGTTGGATGCGAACCTTAGCTATCAGCTCGGCGACATGGCCTTGCTGCACTGCGGCGAGAAATTAATATTAAGTGAAAAATCAAAAATATCTAAGTCTAAGGAAATTTTAACGTTGACAAAGTGATATGCCATTTTACCAGCATAGTATCTACGGTCTAGGAGAGAATTTTCTCCGAATTTAACTCTATAGATCTATTCAAGTCGCGAATTAGAGTCTCCCAAGACCTGTGGCATATGCACGTGCATCGATGGCATGCAGCACATCACTGAAGCTAGCAAACGGCGGAGCAGGGAATATAGTTCACTTTACTCCTACCTCCACATGCACATTCTATCGGTCACTAATGACCAATGTAGGAGGCCATACCAAAGTCGGACGACGGAGCGGTCCGGTCCAGAGCATTACAATTCTAACAGGTGTTCATCCCCAGTCCATGCAGAGTGCAAGTTCAAAAAAGGATTGTGATTTGTCGTCCCCGCCATGCGTATGCACATCACTGAATCGAAAATGAATATGAAAAGCCTTGTTAAACCTCTATGTGTAATTTTTCAGCAGCAGTTCACTCCACTCAGCCTGGTTCCCTCCTCCTAGCTTAGTTGCAGCGGTGGCGAACGTTCAGAATGAAGCTTTGGAGCAATTATAACACTTCTCTAATGGAAAGATATGCTGGCTGATATTCCTTATGTTCATCCTATTGACACCGTACTGGTATACTCTTGCAATTGGCCTAGACATTTGGGAAAACCTAAATGACGTTACATGAGGGGGAAAGGGTTGCTAGCGCTTAAAAACCAAAATATATGTTCCGACTTATAAGCCAAATTTTCCCATTGGCCAATAGGTTGACCTATAGGTAAAGTAGTTAACCTTTGGTTTATGGGTTGACCAATTGGCCAATGGGAAGACTTGGAGTATGGGTCAACCCACTGGCCAACAGGATGACTCGCATTGACTCCTTTGGGGCATTCGGCTTCTCCTTTGGAAAAATCAACCAATTTTTGTACTCGCTAACTTTCCTAGTACTGAACGACTCAGAGATCTTAGTTGCAGCTACATTACTCTCAGCTTGAAGGTACGTAAGGAACTCCTGGCGAACTGCGTATGTATGAATATCCTTTATTGGTTTGAATGGCAGTACTACTGGTACTAGAAGCAGTTGATGTAGTTGGGGTAGATTCAGTAGAGGTGACGATGGGGATGGTGGTGAGATGAAAGAAGTCATTGTTATAGTCGAGATGATTTCCAGTATAGTTAGAAGTACTAGATAGTCACTATGATGAAGAATTAGGACAGTTATGATGATGTGGAAATCCAAACGTTGAGAGAATAATGCTTCACTGCGCCTTCACAATCTCCTCCCAAAATCTTGGCACATCGGTCGGTTCTCTCGGTTGGCATATCGGTTAACCTATTCACCAAGATGGCAAGTTGGCATATGGGTTGACCGTTGGCTAATGAGAAAATTTGGCGTATGGGTCGGAACAGTATATCGATGAGGGTGGGGGCTGAATTGACGTCTGAGAATTGGGATCCGGAGCCGAATGTTGGGTTTTCGATCCGCCGGAAATGCCATCGTGCTTTCCCCGCATACAGTCACCTCGATGCTAGAACTCATACATACATATAATTTCAGCCACATCCTTCTAGTCATGGTGTCCTGGATTTGAACCTTCTGCTGAGCGCTGATGTGATAAGATCCAAGTAGAAGAAAGAGCATCACTTGTGTACATTGGGCACAAGCCCGGGCTTGTCCCGACTTGCGTGAACCCCTCAGTCGCCCGCATAGTATGACATTGTTACGAGCTTCAACTCCAAGAGGGTCATACTTCTTATATTCCTTGATTGGATGAACCAGTCTAAGCCTTTAGATACGCAATTCCAATGTTCAAAATAACATAGCACATGCAATCTTCTATAGGTCTACTTCGCGTCCAATGGCAGATCCACGCTGTGGGTTTGCAGCCCAAAGGATAACCGATCACTAGAATTTACTTCTGATGGGGTGTGGAAGGTTTAAGTTTAAAGAGCGGATTCCCGGAGCATTTGTGTTCTTCATTCAAAGAAACGTCTGAAACCTAACAATCAATTTTAACCATGCACCGCGTTCTCTCAACTATGACGCGCCGAAATGCTTCGACAGGCCGTCAACAAACTTCCTCCGCGGCTTTAATCGAGCAGCATATCCTAAAGGGAGATAGATATATCACTGAGGACGTTATGAAAGAATATCTTCTGTCGAAATTCCAAAATCATCCAAATTTAAAGTCGATTACAATGAAGGTTCGCTACCTGACATTGAAACTAAGCATTTTTTTGATGTCTTCTTATTAGCTCAGTAGCGGGGCCTGGACGGTCCGTGTCCCGGAGACTATACCTGAGGTGCGAACTCTTGTATCTTGACAGCCCTATAGTATCGATATCTCATTGTTTATGTCAGGCTAACATCAACATAATCCAGGCAGATATCATTGAGCTTCTGAATAGATCGAATCCTTCAAATTGACCATGAGGGGAATGGATAGGAAAGATATGACATGTTACGAAATGGTGTGAAGGATGAGGTGGCAGAATAATTGGATGGAAGTGGCGGGATTGGTCGCCTTGTGCGCAGTACATGGTGCATGGTGTCAGATGGACAGGTGCTGATAATTCCTGTAATCGTAACAACGCTACACGCAATATTTGATGCATGAGTCGCCTGACCGGGCGTTCTCATATTCGTACTACACCCATCACCTCTTGACCTAGAGAGTTGATTGAGCAGTGCGCTGTACATGTGTTTCTAGGTGTTCTGACCACGATTCCAGGCAGACACATGGCCGGCCGACATCTACAAGCTTGCAAGACCTGAGCTTATTTAATAACTAAAATAACCACATGAATGATACAGCAGGCTAGCAAGAGAAGCACTTACAACCATTCTATCCATATCTGAAATCTTCATGTAAGGAATGAATCGGATGACAAACCGGTTGGCTGTCACGGATGAATTTGATGTTCCGATCACCTAGACTATACACCCGCTACTATTTCGTGGGATTCCCCCCAAATACCAGAAGCTGCCTGAGTTCGAAAGCATCAAAATGCGCAGCCTCCAGGAGGCTGATGCCTTGATAGAGGTATCTAAAGCCCTCCCAACACATGCTAATTCTATTCTAATATTTATCATAGCCCATGCACAGTGCAACCGTCTACTTTGGTCTAAATTTTCACTGCTCGCCAAATCCTCCGCCCCTAAACAACTACTTTTTCCTCCCTACACCAAGGCCCCACCACACCGTCCATTGTGGTAACTTCCTATATACTCCCAGGTCACTACCCCAGCATCTCAAGATGGCCGTCATCGCGCAACCTAGAACTAAGCCCAGATTCTTACTCCATCCCCTCGCCAGCAAACACTCGCTACGACTGAATTAAGACCGCCTCATCGTTCCAAGTATACAATCGCATTCTCTGGCACGTACTAACTAACACCACTTGCCAGCAGAATGCTCACTAAGCATCAACTCATCACATCTCACCTTGAATTCACCACTTGGTCAATTCGTATCTAGTTTGGAGTTTATGAGGAATGCAGCAGCAACGAGACAAACAATGCTATCCTAGGTAATGTATGAAAGGCGTTATGGAGCAATAACAAGATCCACAACACGGGATGCAGCACAAAGCCGGGTGCGAAGTCCTTTTCACCTCAGTGAACTTCACCACCACCACACTTCAGGCGGACAACATAACCCGTTCAAATCACATGGCCACCGAGAGCAGAGCAAATCAACCTTAACTCAAGACAGGGTGTAAAGTTTTAAAATTTCAATACTGATATACGATGGGACTACATGAGACTATAGGAGAGAATGGTTGGGCGGGAGCTTGGTTATAGTTTCCAATAGGGGAGATGGATCGGGAGCAGGCAGCAGCTAGGATACTCCTGCGTCGTCGTCCCCAATCCCAAGGGCACCAACAATGGAACCAACAACCAGCTCTAGTATCTCTAGTACGATCACGGATTTTTATCATGAGATACTGTTAAGCCAATACTTACAACCGACTCAACGACGGGAGAATCTATCCCAAAGTGAGGCAGCGAAGACTCGTCTTTAGCAATCGCATAAACAGGTCCCTACTCAACGCCCGCAACAACTTGTGAGTATTCTGAGTCGTCAACCAACTCCTATCCAAGCTAACCCGTATCAACAGGTCGTTCCCCAGCAACAATATAGAAATATGGAAAGCTATCAACCTTCTCGCCATCAAGAAAGCCAACAATCCCATCAAAAGTCTGCGACACCACGAGCTGCTCTCCAGTAACAAAATAGAAATGCGAGAACCAAGCACCCATCTCGTCCCCAACAATTTGTCCAGCAACAAGTTGTTCCCCAACAAGATAGAAACGTCTTAACAAGGTCAATCATATCAACAGGTCGCTCCCCAAAAGCAGGTGAGGAACGTGGCAAGCAACCAGCTGTCTTGTTCTCAACAATGGCAATCGTATCGATAGGTTCTTGCCAAATGTCCGCAAGGTAATGAGTGGCGGCATTCGTTGGGTGATGGAGAGGGAGGTAGAGGTGCCGACTGAAAGTGAAAGGAAAATGTGCATCGTGGATTTGTATCTGTTCCGACCCATACGCCAAATTATCCTGTTGGCCAATGGGAAGACTTGGGGTATGGGTCAACCCATTGGCAAAGTGGTCAACTCTTTGGCTTATGGGTCAACCCACTTGCCAATAGAATGACTCACATTGACTTCATTGGGGTGTTTGGGTGGACCTGGTAGTGGTGCTAGTGGGGATGGTGGTGAGAGTGAAAGAAGTTATTGTTATAGTCAGGATAATTTCTAGTATAGTTGGAGGTACAAGATAGTCACTCTTATGAAGAAGTAGGATAGTTGTGATGATATGGAAATTCAAAAGTTCAGAGAAATAGTGCTTCACTGTGCCTTCCCAACTGACCTTCCAAAATCCTACTTGGCACATAGGTCAGTTCTCTCGGTTAGCGTATCGGTTAATCTATTCCAAGATGATGAGTTGGCATCTGGGTCGACCCGTTGGCCAACAAGAAAATTTGGCATATGGGTTGGAACATACATATCTATTTTCCATCGCCACGACTGTCCATAACGGGCGAAAGAAAACCACCTGATTTCTGTTGAGAGCAATCGAGTACAAAAGTGATTTTCTATTGAACTATCTAACAGTAGAGTCCATGCCTTTATATACATGAGAAATCTAGAGGTTCCGCGGAGATGATGGAGTGGCAAGTGACGGGTGGCGAGTGACCAGTCGTGTACTCGCCGGATTTTCAAGTTATGGGACACCCGTAACCCTAGCCCGGGCCTAAATTGATTAGTGGCGGCGCTTAAAATGACTCTTGAGCTGAGTTAGGGTTCTAGGTGTCCCATAACTTGAAAATCCGACGAGTATGAATCTACGAGCATGAGTCTACTCGGTGGTTCTGTGTATTGGCGGCCTTGGGCTAAATCATGAGTCAACAATTTCAGTAGTCAATGCATTACCATTCCTTCAATAACAAATACTTGTAGATTATATAAATCTAAACCGCAACAATATCCTATCCGGCCGCAACGAAGCTCTCCATCGCAGGTACAGCCGCATATCCTCCCTCCTTCTCCTGTGTTCTAATTCTCCTACGTATCCTATTTATCCTGCGTGTCTAAACTGGCCTATAATGTAGAGCTTGTGTTGACTTAAAACATTGTGGAGGTTAAGAGCGTGCCCTCTACAAAGCCTACTTCTAGCAAATGGCCTCGGTCTCCTATAGCTGATAATCAGCCTCTTCTGCCTGGCAATCGTCACGCTCTGGCTATGCCTGGTAATCTGCCTCCCCTAGTAATAGTCAGGCTCTAGCTGGTAATCCTAGACGGACTCTTCTGTTCATCATCTATATCATCTACATCATCCTCCATATTCCGCAGCCTCCTTGGCAGCTGGGAGAAGTTGTGAAATTGGGTAGTTGTGGATACCCCCAGAATTGTAGTTGACCTGTTTGGGCAACAACTGGCCCAGTGATCTCAATAGCCCAGCCCGACTAAGGCTTGAACAGCCTTCCGCGGTTCAGCCTGGTGACGGCCGTATGATTAAACCATGACAACAGCTAGAGCACGGAGCGGCTTGGTGGCAGTTGAGGCTGGAAAGCCGCGGCTCAATATAAGGTTCGTTCCGGGCTATCATAATGAAGTCATCATGACGCCTCGAGCTTATCTTCTGAACGAAGCCTTTAACTATTACCACTGACTATAGACTAATTTGCTTTAGCACTGGCAAGAAGTTATCAGACCGGAGGAGAATACTTGGAAATGACATTGTTGAAGCACAGGAAATTCTCAAGTCTTAATGAGAAATGGCCTACTGCACTTTGATCAAGCAGCGTCGATTATTCGCTTGTTGGAAGCTGCTGCGAAGCTGGAAAATGTGAAGGATTGAAAATTGGCAATTGAAGACCCGGGGTTCTGAGATGTATATACTAGTACTGCAATTTATGAGGTTACTGGAAGCTACATAAGAAAGCTTCTCAAACAGCTCTTGGGCCGAGTGATTCATATAAAGCAGCCCAGGTGGTAAAGCCGCTCACTTAGTGTAGCCCTCGGGCTGTTTTGGGCCGGGCCGGGCGATTGCGATCACTGAATTGGCCCGTTTCTGTGTTAACCCCACCGCACGTCATGTGTGGTCATCGTCGCGGCTAAGGACATACATATCAATCTGCAGGTGAGGGCGTGCTATACGAACACATTTGACGAGCTCCTCTACAGCCAAAGTTTTGCTGGCTGATATGTCCGGGCTACACATGTCGAAGAATCAAACCACTTTAGGCAGCAACCACTCAGTCTCCGTTCAATCCATCGTCTTTTACGGTCATCGTCGCTGACGGGAAGGTATATATCGGTCTGGTCGCATGCATCAGGAGATCTGGGTTGTCTTCTGTCTCTAGGTCTAGGTGTCGCCAAAAGAAGGAAACTGTGGTCGAAAAGGTAAGGTAAGATTTGATAGATTCTGCAACCACATGTTTGGATGAAGGAGATGAATTAACCTTATCACGGGAATCCCCCGCTCTCCTTTCCGGTAAGGCAGTAGGTCCTTTAGTACCTGGTCATCTTCCGCGTAAACGGCTATATTTCTTCCGATAGAGGTGGGTCTGAGGTTGTAATGGCCGTTGAAAAGGTTGCTGTGTCGGGCGTTGAGCTGCCAGAGGCTTGATTTGAAGATTGCTCCACCGAACGTTGCCGGACAACAGTTTGCTCTGACTGTCCCAGTGGTTAATGCGGCATTTTCGGTTACCCAAGTGATCTGGCCGGGTGGTCCAATTAGATAGTGAACGAGATGAGTCGACGCTATCCGAGTGCTCAGTGTTAGGCGTTGTTGGGTACGGTGGTTGGTGCTCAGAGGCCTGGCTTTGACGGGATTCCGATTTATTGCGCTTCGACGGGCCGTTTTCCTTCCCGAGGTAGGACATAGCGACTTTGGGGTAGGTATTGATGGTGCGCTTTGGTTGAATGATTGTGTTGGGATAGTAGAACGGTGGAGAAGACAGTAGAGGCGAGATGGTGATAGCCAGTGGCATATACGACATATGTGATGTGTCAATAATGAATATCGAAGAGTTCTATAGGGAAAGAAAGGAACAAATCTGTGGTATGATGTAAAGCCCTTGTCTAGTAACAAGCCTCCACCCTAAGGTTGCCGTTGCGTCGTACCTAAGCTCGCCTAGATAGCGTATCAAACCCCAAGATATGTTGCTCGGTAATCTGTCGCTCTCCAACTGTTGCAGATATTTATCCCAAACACGTGGAGAAAAAAAGAACACAATTCCGGATAAGAAAGCACTAATTAGCCCCAAAATACTCACCTCTTATTTGGAAGTACATAGAGCTGAGACAGGTTCATTTTTCATTAGGTACGAGGCTGGGGACAAAAATGGACACTTTTCTCTTGTAGCAACGCCTCGTACTACCAAAATACCAACGAACTCGAGTACAACGCACTTATCATTAACTCCAAAATGGTTCTAATACAAGAATGGATGTCTTCCCGCGAATATTGGAACGAGTTTAGAATTTGGAATCTGGAAGTCTTGGAACGAGTGGTGGGTAGGGTCGTTCTAAGCAACCATGGCCAGTTTGGAAAGCGGATATCCAAAAATTTGGATCTAGAATTTTCTTCTACTGGGGCTTCGCTGGCGCATCACCAACGGCATGAAGTATTGGAAAGACTTGGCAGTTATCCTTTATATGTACTTAAGTACTTAGTAAAGTGTAGAGATTGGTAACCGTAACTCTCCTTACCTGTTCACATAACCTGCAATGCTAGACCCATGATCCTGTCCTGAAATTTGATGGACACCCATGAGAGTGGCTAGGTGATCAAATGAAAACCATGCACTTACAAGATATCATACAAGGTTGTGAGTGAGAAAAGATGTAGAGAAAAGATGTAAATAGAGCATTCATGCATTAAACCAAAATAGTATGTGCTTCCAAATGCAGACAACAGAAATTGTAACCATACCATAAAGTAAACTTCATGGCAAATCCCTTCTAAATTTCACGGGAAGTCATCTATGCCAATACAGAATTCTGCAGCGCCTCCGTACCCATGAAATCTTTTAGAAACACCAACAAAAGTTCCATAGCTAACTTCCCGCTGTTCAAATTTCAAATCCTTATCGAGGTGTGCTCTCGTGAACCAGACGTTTTTTTTCGCTAATGCGAAACTGGAACACGTGAGCAATCGAGGTACAGTTTTGACTTTTTTCTTAAATTGAGGGATAGGCAAAGGTCTCATGCTCTATCCCATGACCATTCACATGTGCATGGGCGATAACGACGGTGCCGGTTGGTCTTAACTCAGTCTGAATGTTGGATACGAAGTCCGGCAAGCGGGAAAAGAGTCTACTCTCGTTCCCGTCGGTTGGCAAGCTTGCAAGCTTGGTTTGACATCCTCAAAGGAGGTTGAGCTTGGGAATTATTAAGAGGTAGTCTCATATACTCGGTGCAGGGGAAAAGTTTTGAGATGTAGTGCCATTTTTAGTTTTTTCATCGGTATCCTTTAGTAGGAAAAAGTGTACTCGGAGGGTACCAAAAGTCGGGTGCACCCATAAAATGTGGAAATTCAACACCTCCACCACAACAATAGAGAGAAATTCCAAAATAGCAGGGAGTTAGAATAGGTTATCAGAGAAGATTCTATGAAGTTTTCTCAGAAAAATGTTTGTTGTGGAGTGAATGATGAGGATCTTGGCATTTCTCATTGTATGGGGGAAAAAAAGTCGGGTGCTCTTTGCCCTGTGTCACTGCACCCCAAATACCCTTGTACCCTAGTACTTAAGCTTGTGTCTTGTTTTTTCCTTTTTTTCCTTTTTTTCCTTTTTTCTTCTTTTTTTATTCCGTGTTCAACCTAACACAGTAGGTAGAGTCGGCCTGGATCCCCTAAACTCCCCATTTTTTGTTTCGAAATATCTGCTCTATGCCAACCTTTCCCAAAAAAAGGCGATATCGAGAGCACGGCACACGGTTGTTCAAAGGAAGAAGATTGCAAAGCAGTCAATCTCATTCTGTAATAAGAAGGGAAAGGGGCAACTTGCATATTTCTATATTAATACATACTTAGTATGCGTCTAGCCAATAGCTAAGGGATTGCCTTATATGCCTTGACTGAGCAATTTGCTCAGGCTCTTGTATCTCTATGTATTTAAGCTGGCCTGGACGTTTGATATGAATAAAGAATAATGATAAATGCAAATCTGTACAAAAAACTATGGTACAATTGCGATTCTCTCACTCTCTAGATCTATTGTGAATCTTAGGATCTACGGAATTGGCTGGTAGCGAATGGACTGTGCTATGGCACGAGATCAGGCGGATCGTAAAGTATGGCTGAAACATACTAGTATCAGACAGGGGTCAACTGAAATTCTGGGGTGAGTGGGCTGTCAGATGCATCAGGCGAATTGAGCCCAATCCCTTTTCGTACATGTTTTATATTTTCTCCCCTTGTTTGGACTTTTTATTTATTTATTTCAAAGCAGTTTGGTACAAGTGGTCTATCCCTTGCGGGTTTAACTAGAATATATACATTTTTGAATTTCTAGATTTTGTTTTCTTAATAGTCTCTGTTAGTGAAGCCAATTTTTTTTCCCACATTAAAAAGTATATACACTTTGATGGGCAATTTTGGCTTCATCGTTTCAATAGCTGTACCTAGGTACATAGTAGTCTCGGCTTTTTTGCATCCAAGCAGCTTATTGGTTAAGCTAAAAGCGCTTCGAGCGTCTAATCGAGATATCCACCTCCAAACCGAAGACTCCAAAATTCTGCGCATTGCAGGATGCGATTATCATCAGCCGCAGTGGCCAATAACATGGTCGCTTTTGCCACTTTTCAGACATATACCGTTACCTAAACGGGAAATGCAACCTATCTGAAGAAAACGAGCCTGTAGGGGATACTCGATACGAGGAAAAAGTTCTGAGATGCAGACACAATTTTTGCTTTTCTCACAGGTATCTTTTAGCAGGGTCTCCAGTAAAAGTGTACTTAACTTTTTGCTTTGTTTTGCCTCATGCATCTCAAACTTTCCCCTTATACAGAATAAGCAGTGCGGTAGGTATATACAGTCCCTTGACAAAAGTGTTCGTGATCGACAACTTTGCACTAAAATACCTGACTTTGCAGCAACACCACTCCACCACTCCACCACCACAACCAATGGCTAATAGATAATTTAATAGACAAAACTAGATGTAGGAAACTCTTATTTTTGAAAGTCTTCAAAATTTTCTGGCTGTATTGGTGCCACAGCTGTGGGTTGAAAATTTCAGCGCCAAGACAGCGATTAATTTGTATGTAAAATCGCCCTTTTTAGCCAAAAACCCTGTCTTTTAGACAATAATTGATCATATCTCAACAACACTGACAGCTATCAACTCCAAACTTTGCACAGTACTGAATGAGGTCTTTCTGAAGGTCCTTGAGCTTCCAAAAATTAAAAGCAATTTTTTTGGACCTGTGATACCTGCTTCAATTTTCAGCTCAATTGCTACTGCAGACATGCAGAAAGGTCTTGTATTCAGTGAGTTACCAGTTCTGACACCTGAAATCCATTTCTGAGGGATGATAGACCCAGCTTGCTGCATTTTACTGGGCATTGATAGCTTTTGTTTTGGTGGTCCCTGAAAACAAGGTGTGTCACCAAGCCATCACGAACACTTTTGTCTAGGGACTGTACGTCAGGTAAAGTCGCATATCGGATATGCGCCCCAGAGCAACACCAAATACATGGCACCTAATTAATTTAAGGAGTTTGCTCTTCTATTTCTAAAGGCGGCCCGATTAAGCCACCATCATTGTCACGAATACATACCTACTTCATAATACGACGTTATCACCATTGCATTAACTGAGTCCAGATCACAAAAGATGCGAAATACGATGTTACTGGCCGGTCAAAGCTCTCATATCATACTCATTCGTCTAAGAAGCTGCATGTTGGGGTGTCTTTATGCGGGCTGCTTAATCGGTCTTTTTTCAATTTTCGATCCTAGTCTCGGTTGTAGTGTAAACACGGCCCGAGAAGTACTAAATAGGGGGAGGATTAGCGAGGATTCATTAGTCTCGGCGTAATGTATTTTTACGTTGGACCCGAGACTACTAACAAAGTATGAGAAATATCAAGCACGTACCACGAAAAAAACAACCGCTCGAAGTAAGCCGGAAAGTACTCACAGGATTTAAAAAGGGATCAAGAGGAATTGTAGTTCTAAAACTTGTTAGGCGTGTCTTCATTGTTTCAGGAGATTGATGTTGGTTTTTGGGTGATGTCAGTGAACGTATACTCTGTGGAATGCTGTGGACGATTGCCCCTGAATATATATCATAGAAACCGGGTGGACTAGCTACCGTCTTGCACCGTCCAGCCATTCTATTTTCTGGTATGCTAATGCTAGAATTTTGTGGTGAAACGATAATCGCACCTAAATCATCCTAAAAGCACCTTAGCAGGTTTAGTTGACCAGCAAGCAACTCTAGCGAATTAATTACAGCCATACCAAGTAGTTCATCATCGTAGTAGCAAGTCCGATATGGGTGTTCCAACGTTGACGGCCCGCTATCAAAGATTAGCTCGTGTAGAACGCCACTAGTTCTAGCTATCAAATAATCCCGCAGTGGCGGTTTCGGAATTCCCCCTAGCGGCTCTTTCTCTTACAGAGCTCTACGAACTGAAGACGCATCGACAACTATCAGAACCGCAAAACCCACTTCAGACCCCTCTGTCCACAGGAGCACATTGGCTCGTTTCTGAAACCGAATAATCTAGCGTCCCAGTACGATACCTCCTAAGCCGGTGCACCATTGGCAGTAGGGAGCATGCAATCCAGATCCAACACAACTGCAGAGCTAACTTGTGGCGATAATAGATCAGAAGTGATACCGATAAAGCGAGAGTTGGGGCCCTGTATATTCTTATTTCGGGCATTGAACAGACCAAACAAAAAGAATCGGTTGAACGCAAACCAGTGTTGCTACTCCAATCGTGAGTTACTTCATTTTCAAACCAAGCGATTGGATGTTGCCCCGGAGGGGTATGATTCCAAGTGACTGCAGTTCAAAACCCCTTGTTCTCGTTTTTAGCAGAAATGGCCCAGCGGATCGGCTAACACCAAGTACGTAGAATAAAGCGATGCAACCAACTGCAGAAAATAATCCGCAACTCAGTGACGAACAAAAAATTGCGGACGAGGTCTTCAAAATGAAATTAAAATTGGAAGATGACCGAGAACTGCGTCTCTACGCAGTTAAAAGATTCCCGAATTGTGATTATCGGGATAAGGAATTTGAAACCCACCAGTATATAACACGACAGTCTGGATCCCATGTGCACGATTCCATCGTCAAGGCGTACATCAAGAGGGACTTTAAGCACACCGATCACATTACCTATCATTGTATTGTGCTGGAACTGGAGGGCGAAACCATGGAGAAGCAGTTGGCTATCGATGTTCCACCATTTGATGATACAGTTCGCAGACGTCATTTGAAACATTTCCGCGAGTTGATCGATGCTTTATGTTGCTTGCATAGGAAGGGTGTCCATTGCGACATCAAACCAGCCAACATCCTACTCAAACGTTCCGGCACCGGCGAGGGATATGTTTTCATCGACTTTGGGGTGTCTGTTAGGAGAAAATCGTCGATCCCTCATGATAAGAGTTTCAACGAATATTCTTCGCCCGACAACAAAACCGATAAAAAATCCGACGTTTGGAGCCTGGCTTGTGTTTTCCTTGAACTCTTGATATGGGTATATCTAGACGGCAAAGCTGATGTTGATGCGTTTCGTGCGGACAAAAAATCCGAAAGGGAGAAATACCTGCCACAATGTCATGCCGATAAGACAGAGTATTTCTATATATGTGAGCATGAGGCTGGTTGTGTAAGATTGAACCCTGCTGTCGAGAAGTGGCTGAACAAGATTGGATGTGTCTGTCAGCCAGTAGTCCATGTATTGCAGAGTATGCTCAATATTGATCCGGAAAAACGGTCAACTGCCGAACAAGCACTCCAGGAGTTTTCAGAATGTATTGAAAGTTGATTGGCGAATGATCCGAGATTAGTACGTACTTCCACGAACAGATTGTGATCGTGTTGATTAATGTGCGTGTGTGAGGTAGCAAGCCTGGCCCAAAATCTTGCAGAGTCCATGATTACGCTTCTCGAAAGATCCAGTCGTTGGATAAGAAATACGCAGCGCAATCTCATCATTCCAGTTTGTGGATTTTAGAAGCTTTATAAACGTTGTAGGGTTGTGGTTAATTGTTGAATGAAGGAACTCTGCTGGATTTCACTACCGCGCGGCATCAGGCTTATACAAGGAAAGGATAGTAACGTTTTCGTTAATTTTTTTAGTTAGTCCTCTTTCTTTGATAAACTTGAATGTGTATGATGGAAAGCATTCATGTCCAATTGTACAGAGAAGCATAGAATTTCTTGGTTGGTTCTGGTCTTCTGTGGTTTGAAGCTGTATGTATTGTTTGCGTTGCTTCTCTTTTATTAGTATGAGAAATCCAAAAACCCGTGGAGATTTTATGTTACTTAGATAATTAATTGTATTGAGATATTGACCCCTAAAATGATGGTTTTGAATCTTGGGCAGTATTTCAAAACGAGTGATATTTAAGACAGCCGAAGCCCGAGGCTAAAAATAGCACCATCCCTATTTGGCTGTGTGGCTCTGCTCGTAAACTCTAACTAAGTAGGAATATAAGTAAGCAAATCTTTCTTTTGACACTTTGGAAATATTGACTAACCCAAATGACTTCCGGAGTTCCGCATAACATCGGCGTCGAAAATTTACTCTGCTAAGTGGGCAACCATGGCGAGCTGGCGAGCACTGCCACGCACTCGAAGGAGCGAGGACCAACCCATTTCGCACAGGTTTTGTTTGAGCTTTAGTTAGTGTTTCTATGCATATATACCCTACACGCTCGGTTTTGGTTGCAATACTCTATTCTGGCAATTGACCTTGTTGATCACTTGAAGTAACCTTTTCTCGTGCCACTCCCCCACTGCTCGTTCCTCGCACGCGGTGGGAGATTAAATTTGCCAAGTCTGGGCACAAGAAAAGAAGTAACCAAGGAAATAAACTCTGGTTTGCTACAAATTGTCGATTAAAGTCTGAGTTGGCCAATCAGTGACACTCTTCTTATTCCCCACCCGCTAATTTCCCAAATCCGAGCGTGTAGGGGATATGCCGTGTAGTATATACAAACGAGTATTCACTTGTGACGGTTGACGTACGACTTGATAGATGTATCGAACTCTGCCGTTCATGATCAAGCACGCTAGCGCTTTGAAAACGCGCAATTTCCAAATACAACAGCTGCAGCGTATCCGTAATAATCGTTCTTCCAATTTCTTAATCTCTGAAGAAAATCTCTGAAACCCGTGAAGGTTGATGATCCTATCTCTAGTCCTTACGGTTACCTTAAGTTGGAAGACGATCTTGCGGGGGCACTGGCTGGTTTGGTGCAGGCGGATGATGTTCGCAATTGTCAATTGCTGGGTCGTTGGGAGGTGAAGGTGGACCCAGCGGATGAAAGAATATACAAAATAGAGGCGGTGACCGAAGAAGACTTAAATGCGAACGAAACTCGGATTTCGGGTATAAAGTAACTTCGAAACTTTCAAACGATAACATATCTACAAAGATCCTCTCCAGTTAGTATCAATTTCAGAAAAGCGTTTTAACTACTGATGTGATTTCGCGATTTCTCTTATTCGCATTACATTTGTAGCGTCGTAGAAGATTATCTTTCAGACAACTATTTAAGCTGGCAGGGTCTTCGACATCCTGTTCATTGATTGTAATCTTCTGTCGCTGGAAATTGGCAGACTTGGCTATTCATATGTTCGACCGTTCCGGGATTTGGTAAAATAACTCGAGACATACAATGGGATAGGTATAGTGTTCAGGCTTTCGAAGTCTAGAACACATCTACGTTAAACCCGGTGCAAACTGTTATCGTCAAGCGTGGAATTTGGACTCACTTACAGATACGTACTCTTGGTGAAGCTACGCAGGTTGATGATACCTAAGCATGGAATGCGCGGAGGGTTCATAGTCTTTTAATGAGTACAGAAATTCTTTTTGTTTGGTTGGCGCGGCACGGGTTGAAGAGTTTTCCAACACGCACTTTTTAGGGCAGGCAATAAAGATGCTGTTGGGTGGGGGCAGAAGCCACTAGGCCAGTACACACGAAGACTATGCTGTCCCTGGCGAAACTCAGACAATCTGGTGTAATAACACTCTGAGTTGATGCAATTGTGTGAACTCCTTTCGCCGAGCTTGGCAGAAAAGTGGAGGAAGTATTTGCCCCGTCAATCACCCGCCAGCTGACTTTGTAGCTCAGCTTATGAGCGAGGACAAAAAGTTGAGGCACAAGAGCAAGATATACTTATATCAAAGATGCACTTGCTACCAGAACAAGAGCGTCCGAATCTTTAGTAGCTGCTATTACGTCGATACTATATTACCCAGCGGTAACTCCGAGTACCTACATTATAGGGGTTTCAAATAAAAGTTGTAAGTCTTAGAGAGGACGTACCCTATTCGAATGCGTACGTTACTCGAATGCCAAGCCAATTTTTTCACCACATGAAATCTCCTGAAAACTTCAAACAATAAGTCCATGAGTTGTCAATCACTCCGCATGGTTTTTAAAGACATAACAGCATTCCATAAGGCTTCCATAAGGCTCCCATCATCCAGATACAAAAGGATAGTTTTATCGGGCTTATAACTTTTACCGAAACCTCTATAGTTGCTTTCGTTCAAACAACTGCTTTTTCGCGTGGCTTTTTTGGTCCATTTAAATTTGCTAGAACCTTTTTGCTTGTCTCGAACGCTTTTTTTTCGAGCTCACTGCTTCGCCCAAGACCATCATTCTGCTTCGATAATTGTAGAATATTCACTCTCTGACGGGATTTTTTTGCTGGGCGCTTAGCCCATAGACTTCATTCCAACGGTCACAGAACCGCGGCGACGATATGTCCCACATTATTCTTTTGTAAATCTCCCCCTTTTTGACGTCAACACTTTGAATGCCCACCCCCTGATCTATTGGATTTCTGCCTGTGCTGTTCCTTTTGATAGTAGGTACCTACTCTTGTTGGTAGTACGGTGCTGCTGTCCAGATACTGGGGGTCTTTGGACTTGTTAGCATCTGGTCAAAGCACATCAGATCATTCATTTTTCCTTTCTTCGCTATGGTTCGTGTTTTGGTTATAGGGGTTTTCCCTGCGAAGACTGCTTCTTTTTCTTATGCAAGAACATTGGTTCAGACGTCGCTCAATTAAAGCTCTCGGGTTAGGGCAAATCACATGTCCCACACATTCGCAGGAGTTTACTCTCACTTCTGTGTCTGAGATAGGTGCCCCATAAAACACCCCAAACACTCCTACACCTGACTAGGTACAGAGCACTCTACATGAGAACAAATTTTCATGTAACAAGCTCGGATTAGTTGGCACTTTCACACGGAAACCGTTATGAAACTTTACTGATACACGCCCAAGCCGAAGGCGAGTTTGGTAGGATACAAAGGTGTGGATCAGATTGAGTGATTGATAAGATAAGACCAAAAAGTACTAGATCTATTTGGTCAGTGTATCTTGGCGCTCATGACGATAGTTCCCCACACATTACGTATTTTACGGATAAAATTTGTGTCAAACTTACAGGGTTTTAAGTGACAACTTTGTATTGGTTTCGAATTTTCTGCTTACCTACCTAGGTACTTCTATGCTATTTGGTACGAATGGATGTCTACTTTTAACTATCCAAATAAGTGTCATGACACGACGTCAGTTACGTATACATGATATAAGAGCAAAAGTTTATACTCTTATCTAGACAGATTGTGGGGCGAAGACTTCGAATTTCTTGCAGTTGATACAAGTCGAATGATGATTGGTGGCAATAGCATCGGCTAGCTGCACCATTATGTGTCTCAACAACGGCTGAGCGTCCTGCAGTCTCAATTTGAGTTCGAATATTCTCGAAGAACAAGCGTGTCAGCCTGGCCAGAGCGAGGCTGTCTGAAAACTTCGTGGAGCGATGTCGTAGGTCAAGTCCAAAATGTCGTCTGGTCTTAGCATGCAAAGAAGGTCGTACTGCAGGAATTCTGGGACACTGCCGGCTCAAGCTCAGACACACGATCCCACAGCACTCTGACGGTCAAAAATAATTGGAGAAACTGAAAATCTAACCTTCTAAATATCCAATGAACACGTTCACAAGCGCATTATGCTTGTTAAGGTATCTGGTGATGCTTCGAGACAGGTGCTGCAAATAAGCAAGATAATGAATGGCAAGGCTTGAAGTTGAAAAATGGAATCAAAGAAATATACTCATTGCTTTTGCTACACCAACCCCTGAAAGATCAAGGGAGGATCCATAGAGAAAAGCAACTTTGGGTGTGGGCGGCGAAAATAAGACAGGGCAAGAATCTCGGCCAACTGAGACCTAGGTGAGTATGCCCACTACGCTGTAAAGAATGATTGAATGAAATCCTAATTTTCGCGCGTCGCGCGGTGTACAATATGCAATATTAATGTGATACCTCAACATTGGGAAAAGAAATTTGTCAACAGAAAGCTATTCGATTCAACGTCACAAGTATGACAGTATACGACGGTTTTTTGGTCTCACCAGAGTAGCAAATGCCGGCTCAAAAGCCCCGAATTATATTTCTCGTTTCTGGCTGGTTACTCTAGATGTAAGCAGCTCCCAGAAGCGGGAAATAGTGGGATCGGGGGCTCAAATTCAATCACTGACGTACAATTCGCCAATCCCACGAGGCGGATGTATACGGAGTCAAACCTGGATATGGAAGCCATATCAAAGCTGATTAGAATGTATATCGTACAGACAGCGATTTTCGGTTTAGTTCATAATCACCCACCCAAATTAGATAGTATCCATTAACACGATGCCCTGAGACTCATACAAAATGGGAGCGACACATAAAGGAGAGTTTCAGTATATATGTATAAGGCACGTACCAAGGTTTTCCGGTATGTTGAAGCAGAGGGGTTACGTGGGGAACTAGGTAGCTGGGAATATCATTGTGTCTTTCAAATCTGCATAGTGACATACGTCACCTTAAGCTCATATATGCAGTGTTAACACCTAGACACAGAAGTTTTGATACGCTGTCGTGAAACCTAGAATTTCGCTGATATCTTACAAAAATAGAGAGCCTTGCATAGACAAATTTCAAGGCCGGAAGTGTATTCTAGAGCCGTATATATGGAAATTCCTTGAATGCAAGTCGTACTACGCATCCTCAACTGATAGGGTCAATACAATACCCCGGCTTTCACATTTTGGTTGCGCAGTATCTGCTGTTGCTGCGTTCATTATAATGCATGCAATTCTCCTACACCCAATAGCAATTTTTGATGTGCTACGAATAGGCTTGTGACTAGTACTCACACTCCACGAAGAACAAGGTGAACGTACGTAGTTTAAAAGAACAAGAGAATATCTCTGTTTAGTATCTAGAGAAGCAAACACAACATTCAATCTCAACTATGCTCTCAACACACCAATACACTTCGGTGAATCATGATCACAACCCCCCTTCAAACGCCGATCTTATCGAGCAGCATATTCCCAAGGGTGATAGATACATCTCAAAAGCCATCTTGAGTCAATATCTTCGGTCGCGTTGGCCATTGGAAGCGATTACCTTCAAGGTTCGTTGCCTAACCTTGATATCAAGCATTCTGCTAAAGTCTTCTCAATAGCTTACTAGCGGAGCCTGGACGCTCCATGTTCCTGAACTTATACCCAAGGTACGAGTACTTGACAGGATTGGGATCTTATCGTATCCTCCTTGGTTTTAGGTGGCCGGTTGGGGGTTAACCTTAACCTTCCTTTATTATCTACTTTGAATGCCCAGATTCTAATAGGGCTAACAATATCTAATACGGTTTAGGAAGATATTATTAAGCTACAGAGTGATTCGAATCCCGTGTCCGAGGAAGATTCGTCACCTCCACCTGAGGGGAGTGGTTAGAATGGATATGGCGGGGTATCGAAATGGTGTGAAGGGTGGGAGGGGGAACAGATTGGCCGCCTTATGGATAAAGCTGCATAATGCGTCAGTTGTATGGTAAACAGCCTGTGATTGATTAATCGTAACTATGCATGCTTTTTTTGCAAATGGTGTGAACTGGCATGGTCGAGTCTGTACCGTAACCATCGACTGAGCACCACAATGTGTGGATAATAATTCCAGGTGAACACATGGTCGACCAGAACTTAAAAGCTGCATATAACCCGGTGAAGATTATATCAGGGAACCATTTTTTACAACCGCACCATCTATCTAAAATGCCAACGGAAGGAATGAGTCGCATGACGAGCTCCAGTTGGCCGACTGCGGCTGCAACTGAACACCCCTCGATGCCCCAGCCTGACCGGAATCCGTCATTGAACTCTTGTCTGGAGTGGCAAAATTACACCAATAAGGTTCCCAACTGCGACCCCGTAGAGGTCGACATCGCCAATTATCATCGCAAACTGGAAAAACATATACTCTCTGACCATTTCGTCGGAGATCAAACCCAGATTGAAGTACTTTCTGTGCGATATAATGATTGCTCTAATCAAGACCCAGCTGCAGGTCAATTCCTCCCTTACGCTGAATGTTACCTGTACGTACTGAGGGAGGTGGCTAAATACAAGTGAAACCAGACAATGAGCATACGCCCGATCTCAAAAGCATCAAAATCCAAAGTTTAAAGAAGGTCGAAGAAACCTTGATAGAGGTAATTAAAGCTCTTCTATCTCATGTTAACTCTTTTCCAATATTGATCTTGCGTTAACGTTGCTACGTATACAGCAGGCGCCTCAAGAATCCGCCTCTTTATTCATGTATCATCCTTCGAGCTATTAAAACGTTGCAACCTCATACTAACTATTTAATCAGGACTTTAACACCACGATACTCCTTCTCGAAGTTGCCAATATGCAAAAAATCGCTTCTCAAACTGCTGACGTGCTACTCGGTACTACCTCAGTTTACAGATGTGCTCGTCACCTTCGGTGAAAAGACAGACGAGACGAAGGAAAACTTCGGTATATACGAACATATCCTCCAGAAACCGCTGGCCACAACCACAGAGGGTTGTTTCCTAGGTAAGTAAATTTGTATTTTATATATTGATAAATTCAAACAGTGCATTCCTGCAAATCATGTTCTAGCTTCTAACACAAAAAGAGGTGTGCTACAATCTAAAATACATTGCATGCCGTGAAGATGTCAACAAAAAAGGAACGAGTATCTTTACTACGCGAAAGATGGGTATTTGGAGCAGATACTCCCCGGCAACGAACCACGCCGTATGGTTTCTCATCCACCCGCCGGCACGTTTCAACGCGCGACTGAAAGACATGTTAAAGGGTAGCAAGCTCAGCGAGAGAAGAGGCGTGAAGCATTATATGGATCATCATAGGTTGTTGCTCTCTTGTATCAACGAGAACTGGACAGACTATATAAGCGAGTTAGAAGAACGTATCAATGTGTTGGTACGTATTAACTACTATTTTTGCCCGTATTCGTCGCACGGATGTATCAGTGCCCAAGAATGTTAACCGCGATTCAGAACATTGATACCTGCCATAGTTCGCTTGGAGGGAATGGGAACCAACTAATGAGCCTGAAACCTTCTATCGAAGACGCACAGACAATTCAGAAAGGCAATGAGAAATTGCAGGAGTTGTCAAAATTTCTCGAGATGAACCAGTGGGTCATCAAATCATTGAAGGCAAGCTTTGGGAGATATCGTCAGATCACACAGAAATGCCGCGCCGTGGGGGCCACTCCGGAGGACGCAGACTTCGAGGATGCTGCATTTGAAAATTTCAATGCGTCATTAGATGAGCATCTAAACCGAATATCTCATCATCAAAAGCTCGCCTTATTTGGGGTTAAACGCTGTGGTCAGCTGAATGCGTTGGTGAGTTTGATCACAATGGATATTACACTTGCACACATCAATGCTCATTGTTCACGCGAGATAGGTTACCAACGTACTGGCGTCACGAGAGAATTTGATCATGCGACACATTCAGAAAGAGGCCACACAATACTCAAGATCTATGAGATTAATAACAGTCGTCACAATGGCGTTCCTTCCAGCAACATTCACCGCCGTAAGTCTTGACTACAATACTATTTTATCTGTAGCTAATATACACTGTCCCTGGACAACATATAGTCCTTATTTAGTACGGATTTCCTCAAGATCCTTCCAGATCAGCCGATTTGGGTGTACGGTATCGCTTTTTTCATTGCGGTTGTCCTTTTCACAGCTATAACTTTTGGCTGTTGGCGAGTGTATGAGCATGATTATTTCAAGAAACCGAGTGGCTCTGAGGATAGGAGTAAACCCGAAGTATCTTTGGAGAACGTCTTTATATCTAAATGATTTAGTAGGAAGTACCTGTCGTGTTTGTGTTAACATGTTGCATGTTGGCATTGCTCTTCGTCAACTTCCACTTCTATCATCTCCCTGTTCTTATCTCCTATTATCACCTTGAACCGAGGAAGGTGCTTCCATGCAATTGGTTTACCATATTGGCCTCTCCGAAGGCACCAAGTACATCGTCGGGATAGAGTCCGCCTTTTTCCCAGGCGGAGGTTTCTATCACTCGCTGTGTCATGTGACAATCGCAGAAACCAATCTCGACGGCAAGATTAGCGCCGCAGAAATGCAAAAAGCCGGCCAGAGCCGCACCTTATCCCGACGTCAAAGTCGAGATCACAAATACATAGTACAACTGTCGGTTCGATGCCCGTACACCCAAAACGTATCCATTGTAAAGTGTGAAAATCAATCGAAAACCCCTTACGAAGTCCTTTTTTTAACCTCTTCATACCACTTGACTAACCAACAAACACCTGTGTCCATAGGAGCCCAGGATAGGATTCTACAATCCATTTCTGGACATAGTTTCAGCAGCACCTAGCACCACCGCCGCCTAGCTCACAGCCAAACGGAAAACCCGCGGACTATCCAACCCACTATCCAACTCGCACCTATTACCGTGACTTCACTCTAATTAAGTGTGTTACCAGAAGGCATGATTGGGCAATATGTAGAAGATGCGTTTGATGATAGTGGAAATGCGTGGTGGCAGTTGTCTATTGCCTTCACGACCTTGTGTGAGAAGATTGAGCGTTTCAGTACATGCCAGCATACCCAACCAACGTACACTGAATGCGAGGAAAAATCCATTGAACGGCCATGGCGATAGGAAATCCCAAAGATTGCCAAGCTACCTATCGGGCCGGAACTGCCGGTGTGTATCGGGAACAATCAGCGCGTGCGAAAGCCTGCACTCTCCATTGGCTGATCCTCTTAGGATCCATATACTCTTGCATGTGGTAATTGCGCGAGGGAAGGGACGGCGCGTCTCGTTCGGAGGACGGAACAGGCCCGAGTAGTATGGGGCCAGGGATGAGAAGGTATAACGGTAGTGACAGGAATTGATCGTAATCGTCCGGCGGGGGCGGTGGAAATACTAGTAGTTATGAGAGTGCATCTGGTTCTTGGGTATACGAGCGGCGGATGTAGAAGGTCGTAGTACATGCAGATGACGAAACACGGGTGATTTGAGGGCGGTGGAGGGGTGGACGCTGGCGTGATCAGCTGGGCTCGGGCATCTTAATAAGACAAGCTCACCAATATTAATCGTCAGGAGCACGTGAATGTTCAAGTTGCGCACTCCATTTTCAAAAGGACGGGGAGTAGGGAGCGAGTGGTTAGCAGACGATATTAAGGCTTTGAGTAGAGTACTCCTTGATTAGGTTAGATTTTGGCTTAGCGGTTAATTGGTTGTCTCATTATCACTGGTACACCACTTGTTTGTTTGTAATCATAATGTATTCGACCGCTAGCGATCATGACATATATGCACACTCCTGGTACCTCTGCAATGCAAGCCCCATGTGACCCCACATATGTAGGGTTTCATATGAAGTTATTGCAATGGAATACCCCAACTGGCTTGTGAGAGTAGGGGGTGCGCTGACAGATGGTGGACCGAGTGTTTCATGAAGGGCTGGCACTGGGATTCGAACCCATAGCATTGTGACTAGTAATATCCCGCCTATACTAGTGCACCACTTGTGATGCGGTGACACATTGAGTTACACCTTATCCCAACGTCCAAAACTGTCAAACATGTTATTTTCATATTCAGGTACCGTTGAGAAAAAATGAGAGTTTACAAACGAGGAAAAAAAGCCCGAAAACGTTGCGATGTAAAGTCGTTTTCAAAGCAAAAATCGGTACAAAATATATTAATAAGGCTTAGACGTATCCTAAAGACGGCCTTTTTCTCAACGGTAGTTGTTTGCCAAACTTAAAAGATTAAATTATTTGTATACGATGTGTTTTAAAGTTACGCTGCGGTATGTAATATTTTCTGGTATGACCACGTACCTCTACGTACGCCCGCGGCCGCATAGAACTTTACTGTCAATTCCATCACTTATCACTCGATTCTCAGAAATAGTATAAATAAATAGGTACTACACATGCTAAATATTGCTACCAAATTATCCACCTTATCTTTCTCCATATTCAGCTCATACTACCCTCTATCGTTTCCATAGATAATATTAAAATTTTGATCTGCGTGCAAATCACAAGATTTCACTGTCCGAAGAAGTTTTTATTGCGTATTTGGTAGGTTTTTCATCATTCGGGGATAGAAAAATTTTTGTCAGAACAAAAAAGTGTCCGAACCACAATGAGCAGTACAGTATCTGGTACTTGAGTATATACTAGTACTGTCCTCAAGCTGATGGGCTCGTTATTGTTCGCATCCCGACGCCTTTCCTGCTGTGGTCCACTCCACTTTTACTACCCAGTTAAATGTGCGCAAAGCTCTAAAATTTGGCACCCAATCAACCCTCCGTAATAGCCCAGCCGTTTGCATGGAAAGTTGACATATTCTCGAAGTCGATTAAATTTCAATTCAGTCAGGCATACATACATTAAGAACACAATCATCACACAAAAGCATATGCGTATATACCAGAAAAAGCACCATACATATTATCATCGTCGTCATCATTTGCATCTGCGTTCCCCCTACCTTCATCCGTTTCGTACCCATTGCCAATTACAGCAAACAAAAGAACAAACCGGAAATACACCTCTAATTGTTCATTTCAACCTTCACGAAGCCGGTTTGCGATAAGGTTCGTAGCTAAAACAGAGAGAAAATCTAGTTAGTGTGAACTTAAATAGCATGATGACATGACTCCAAATATATGACAACGTTTCAGAGCTCGGAAGATTGTGCGCGCTAGCTATAGCGTTATACCATGGATCACCACTTGCATTTGCGAGGTGGTACTCTGAGCTGGGATAATGCAAAGAGAAGAAAGCGTATGCCCAGAATCGGACGTTTGAGATGCTCAAAAGCTGGTGGTACCAACCTCCAAATACGGGCACGCATATCTCCACTTGCGGTTGCGAAATACCTCCCAGTAGGGCTTGTTTTAACCGAGATGACTGTAGCAACCAAAAGCACGAATAGTTAGCAGAGCTGTACTGACTTGCGGATGTAATCCCGACGTTGAAAAGATAGTGGAGATGTCTCTGGTAAATTTTTGAGGGCATCAGGGGCAACACACCGGAATTTTTGTGACCTTGAAGCAAGAGATGAGCAGTGCCAGTTAAGGGATCCCAGAACTGCACACCGCCGTCCTTCGAACCGCTGAGTATCCATTTTTGATCCGGTGTAGTTGCAACAGAGAGCACAAAATCCTAATCATTATTGTAAGTATTGTAGATATCCAACGCGGAACGCTGTAAGCACTCCGCACATACATAAACTGAACAGAACAGACCTTATGTCCCTCAAATGTTCTTATACACTTGCCATCAAAAGTGCCATAGTTGGTGGGGGATTTTATCATCTCCCACATCTTAATTGTCTTGTCTAGACTGCCGGTCAATAATAATTGATCATGACCATCACGGAGTACGAAGGCGACACTATAAATACTATCTAAGTGGCCTTCCAGGCGAGACAATAAATAGCCTGTTTGGGTATCCCATACCCTCACAGTACGATCGAGAGATCCAGCCGCGAACATCCTGCCATCTGGAGATATGGCGACACTATTAGCATCACCCTCAATGGCCAGGGTGAGCAAATTCTCGCCGGATATTATGTCCCAAACTCGTACGGTACGATCTCTACTACCAGAAACAATATGGCGACTATTACGAGAAAAATCTAAACTATAGATATCCGACTCATGGCCATTGAGGGTATGTCGGATAGAACGAGATGCGATATTCCAAACCTGTTGAGAGCAATATCAACCATCGTTGCTACAAAGAAGAGCCGGGGCTACATTCTCACTTTGATTTGCCAGTCCTCGCCACCCGTAGCAAGATATGTACCATCAGGGCTAAAACAGACGCCGCGGATATAGCAGTCACCACTTCCGTCAACAGAATCATATAGAAATGTGGCAACCTTGTCTCCTGTCAAGACATCGAAGATCTGAGTGCTATTATTGCAACCTGTGGCAATATATTTTCCATCATGGCTAAAAGTAACGCTACACACCACACTATTATGATCCAGTGTATGCACCAGATCAACTTCCAGCTGTTGCGCCAGCCCAGGGTTGGAGACAGCAAACCAATCAGAACCTTCTTTCAGGAATTCCTGCGAAACAGACTCTGGGTCAAGATCGGCAAGGTAATTATTAACAACCGCAGGTAGTGCAGGTGAAAGGCTTGCGTTTGGGAGAGCCGTTTGCGGGGATACATGCTGGTCTTGGTCGGGGCTCTGGGGCTGGTTCTGCGCGCCTGGCGAGACGGTTGGCTGTGGGGGTTGCGTAGGGTAGCCATCTCTCATTATCAGTAATATAAAAGATCAGCCCGTTGTACATACTTACCGCGCGTGAGCGATTCAAGCTGGTGATCAGGAACCAGCACATGCTGAAACTGTTGTGGAGGTTGCATAGAGGGCTTGTTCTGGTCACTTTTACCGACGATTGCGGAATCCAAGACCTAATTTAAACATGTATCGGTATACTGTTAATAATTGACCTAGATCCCGATTCCTACCGAAAAGATGATTTTATATGGTCATACCTCGAGGTTCCTGATTTCTCTATGACGCTGTGTTGATGTACTACCATGGCTCTCCCGCGTGTGCCTTTGCAGGCTTAACTTGGATGAAAAACCAACATCGTTGTACAAGCAATTTTCTACTGGACATTTGTAAAGTCGGTCATGCTGACCTTCGTGGCGATTTCTCTGAGCTGCAGTTTCGAATCCTTCAGACCGAGCGCAGGTATGATGACGACACCTGAATAGTTTCTGACCATAAAGCTTATGTAGCTTCTCGACAACATCCGGTTTACTGCTAGCGTCACATAATCCTTCGAGAAGGCCTTCCAAAATTTGCTGAAGCTTCCGGCGAACCTTTCCAATGTCCAGTGGATCGTTCTGGTCGCACCAGTCATCAAGTCCTATTGAACGTTAATTCGGCTTACAGCTTAATAGGGGACGGGGGTCCGACCTTCTGGAGATCCCAATTTCTGGTGAAGCTTTGCATGATAGTCGAGTACACTGCCTAAAGCATATTGTATGTCGGTCGGAATACTTCCCGAATTTTCAAAAGTAAGGATACCTTCCTTCGAAGTGTTGGAGAATTGCCCTGGCTGGGAAGCAACTTGTTTAAAGTGCTTTCTAAGGACGTTCTGTTGTAAGAGACTCGATAACAGATCAAGCTGGGAAGGGTCCTTGGAGCAGCGGTATGCCTCAAGCACGTGCTTGACCCAACTCGAAAGGACGTATTCCAAAAGCTGTAAATCCCCATTGAGAACATATCGTGTAGCATCCTCATCACAAAGGTCGCTATCAAAACACGTGAACCCCATGTATGTTGTGGAAGCAATAGCAATGCCAAGATGAGCTGCTTCTCGATCGACGAAGGGTCCGCTATGCTCGCTCAGCAGATATCTAGAGGCAATCAGCAGTCCACTGCAATCAAGTTTTGTTGGTTTCAGTTTTATACTCTTTAGCAGAAAAATGGACGAATACTACTGTATCCTCGCCAACGATTTCAACAATTGGTCCACATACGCTTCGCAGCTTCGCTAGGAGAGGTTTGTGTCCCTTATCAACTGTTAGGTCGCCACTCTGAATTCCGATAGCGACTTGAAGTTCACGCAGCGTCATAAGCCGAGTTGAGCATGTGATCCATTGAAGAAGTTTCATTGCAAGGGCTCGTTCTCCTTGAGACAAAGACCGAATACGATCCAGGATTCTCTCGTATCTGTTCGATTGTTAGCCTTAGATCAAACATTCTGGGTAGGGCCGGCCCAACGTTTGCTCCAGGCCAACCGGAAGGTTTTTTAGCGTTTTGTCGATCTCCTCGCTTGTTGCAGAGGTGAGCAAGCCATGGAATACAAGCCGCACCCACAAGAACATTCCTGGATATTATATCAGTTGAGAACCGTGTAGCTCCAGGTTGACTGACCACCAGCGCGCTCTGTAAGAGATTCAATTATTTGCTTGCCTATTTCGGGATATTCTTCACCAAGCTCAAGTTTTTCTACAAGATCGTCCGTAGCTAATTCAATATACTTTTGTATATCTTTTTGGTTCTTGTCGCCAACCAAAAGCCGAGTGCTTTTTCTAGAGATAGCTTTAGAAATATCCGGCAGGTCCTGGCTGGCGATAAAGACCCTAAGAACAGTATCGAATGGTTCTTTGGTCAGCAAATTTTTCATTATCGGTAAAAACTCGTCTCTTTCGGCTTCTGGGAGTTCATCAAGTCCGTCGATTATCATAAAAGTCTTTGACGTTCCGCTTGGTGCGCATGATCCCAGTAGATAACTCAACACCTTCTTGCACATAACAACAGTAATTAAATGTGGACTGCCTATAAACTCCTTATATACGTAAGATATGAGTTGTTCATCCTGAAGAATGATCTGGTAAATAAAACTCCGGAGCATCGCAAGGCAAGTGTTCTTATCAGGCTGCTTGTAGCTGCAGAAAAAGTAGAGGACCAATGATATGGTAGATTGTGCAGCCTCTTGCATCATTTGGAAATGCTCTACCACCGATGACGATAGGACAGTCTTACCTAAAGCCAATTGTCAGTACCGGTATACCGCGATCAGACCCCAGAATGATGCACTCGAAGGAAGGTCACTTACCAGCTCCTGGGATTCCCGACAACCAGACCGTCCGGACAGCCTGGCCGCCATGCATCCAGTCTTTTAACTCACGAGTCCTGAGTAACCACTCAGTAGTGCCTGGGGTTTTCACCCGCAATGCAGTATCTTTATCAGTCTCCACATCTGCCGGAGATAGCCAATTGGCGCACTCTTTCCTCCGCTTCATTTGCACTTGTCGCAGGGATTCTTCGAGCTGCTCTCGCGCTAGTTCTCTCGCTCTGTACGCTTGATCGATGTTCTCTGCGCAGGCTTCGCTATCGATAAGCTGTTGGTGTCTCCTGATGTTATCCACGATATAACCGAATCTAGACTGGAAGTCGCTCCACGCTAGATGGAAGAACATATTCCAAGCTGATTGGAAGTTGAATTGCCGGTCAGAAATCTTTCGGGCGAAGTTCTCTCAAGTTCAAATTCTCACCTCGGCGTCGGAAAAACTTCAGAGTACGGCGGTAGAACTCAAGAATGTCATCATACAACAGAGCGATGACATTCTGTATACGATCACTGCATTTGAAGATTCCCGCGAACCGCATGAAACGAGGCAGATTTTCTCCGATCTTCTGGCACGCGTCTAAAAGCTGGTCGAAGCTTTCGGTAAATTTGCTCGACAGCTAAGAATAGGTCAGCCAACTATACAATTATCAATTTCTGTGATGGGAGCAGGTAGCCAATATGGCTATAACTCGCCTGGAGTAGCAGCTTAATGGGTCCCTTAAGAGTTTTGATATTAGCGTGGAGTTTAAAGACCAACCGCAACTCAAAGAAACCTACCCAGATAAACGACAGGATCTGTGGGTTGACTTGAACGAAAACTTCAATCACTGCCGCATACTGAGATAGGCCGTTGATGAACGGCTTCACTCGGTTCAAATTTCTCAAGCATCCCCGCAAGCCTTGCTCCGCTTCCAGGCTTTCGATTAAGCTCCTGACATCGTTCTCAGTAGTGACATTGCTGAAAATCTTTCTCCCTTCTGAATCGAGACTGTCCTGGAACCGACTTAGCGCTCGATCTATGGCAGCTGGAATCTGCGGTTGTTGCGGGAGGGACATGGTCACAGTGCGCGGCTTTTTTGTTAGTTGAGCACTCCGCGGGGTATCATTGAGGGGCTTCGATCAATCGGTTGGTAGCACAAGCCAATTGCGCAGCTGCCCAGACTTCAAACGTCGCCATGCATGAATACGCGCCAGGATGGGCAACACCGCCCCGTTACACGTAGGCTCTGTGGGTTTATAAGTCTGGGACATTCCCATATTCGAATGTATTTGACTGTTTCCGCCGTGCTCCGTACACTGTCGAATAGCTCTAGATTCCATGTACGACCTTAAGCTACCGCCTGTAGCTACTTCCCCCGACTGTACAGATGCCGAAGAGTTTCTGCAGGTACCCAGCACCAAGAGGCAACGAAATGGTGGGGATGGCAGATATACTCCACGATCTCCGGGTCCGAGCACACCGTCGGAAGAAACATCTTGTTGTCCCAGCCCTACTAGCATTCTAAGCAGGTTCAGCTGTTCACCCCAGCCTGAGTCCACAGCTACAGAAATCGAATGGGAATTACATGGTAATTCTCCCGTCTCAACTGCCCACGGGAGCATACAAAGGTTCATGGGTCAACCTGTGGTTGAGGACGAGGCTTGCTTTGGTATGGTACGATTACATTTGTAATAATTTTTCCGGATACAAGGTTTCTAATGCTTGTAACCATGTAGATCCGATGTCGCTGTAATTCGACCATCCAGCACGTCGGGAACCTCAACTCCACTGCATCACACAAGCCTTACACAGCACTTGTCACTGTAACATCGACAACCAAGAACGCTAAGGCTCCTATAGCGGTTCATTTACTCGATGATGCCACACCTTTTGGAACACTGGATCAATTATTTGGAGCCGTTCTTTTGCCGTTGCTCAACCGATCGATGATGCGAATCCAGGCGGTAGCGCCTCTGCCGCTTATTTACACTCAAGGTCGGCAGAAGGGGGGCTCGAAGGCCACGGTGGAGATATTCCTAAATATTTTCGGAAGCCTTGAGTTTGCAGCGGCCGTTGGAGAGTACTTATCAAGCAACGCTGTCTATCTTCAGCATCCAAAGTACCCGGAAAGCGGTTATTGTTACAAAAATCCTCAGATCTTTTCCACTTGCTTTGATGGAATCATCACGGAGACCACACAAACTGGCGGAATACCTGCACCGCCTGTGGAAGGCAGCATAGTTACGTCTGGAATACCTGCGGTACTCGACCTGTTCAACAATCTCTTCAAATCCGCGGTCTTAGACGAAATGTCCGGAGGTGCCCGGCTCAAAACAGATTTGATGAGGCAAGTCTAGCTAGATTGTATTAAATCGATCTAATACACCAGCATACTAACTGAGCACGTGTACACATTCAGCCATCAAAAACAGGGTCTCTATTTTCTCCACAGAAGAGAACAAGGACTTTCTGTATTTGACATCACTGACACCACTGGAAAAAACACTTGGTTCGTATCGATTTACAACCAACGCTCGTGGTACTGACTCGACTAATTTTCATGTAGTAAGATCAGAGGAGGGATTCTTGCGGATCACATGGGTCTAGGGAAGACGTTGACGATTCTTGCCTTAATCACGACAACCATGGATCTAGCAGATGCCTTCCAAGCCGGAAGAAATAGTCGAACGTGCGGATTTATTCTCGCTCCACGTAGCAAAGCTACACTAATAGTCACACCGGTTTCAAGTTCGTCGTCCCTTAATCGATATTCTGTTCGCCCATATGTGCCATACTTGGTTCCTGCAATTAGCTGACGAATTCTAGCACTCGGTAACTGGGAAGAACAAATTTCATCGTAAGTATATTCTCCTCCTCAAAAACTCTTGCGAGACGGCACTGATATGTATCGTTAGACATGTGAAGCCGGGTGAATTGAGTTACCTAGTTTACCATGGCAGAAACCGACACATAAATCCTACTGCTCTGAACTGTTACGACATCGTTATCACCACTCCCTCTATAGTCGCCCACGAATGGGCCTCTAAACATGACCCTCTCCACTCCATCGAGTTCTATCGAATTGTTTTAGACGAAGCCCATGATATTAGAACCGAAAAAACCCGACGGTCGATGGCAATATGCGCGCTCACCGCAGAACGTCGGTGGGCAGTTACCGGCACTCCCCTTCAAAACGACCTGTCCGATATTGCAACGCTATTTAAATTCCTGAAATTCAAACCGCTCGATACGAAACAAGGTTTTCACAACCACATCTTAGCAGATCAATCCGGAATGGATAACCTGCGGTCTGCTCTTAAGGCAGTATGTCTGAGAAGAACAAAGGTTGTCATCGAAGCCAACTTGCCGTCACGGAGTGTGCAAACCCACTTCCTTGATTTCAACGACGATGAGAGGAAACTTTACAATACTCACAAACAGAACCTAATTCGTTCCGGTACCCGCAACGTCGAAGGCTCAGCGGAAACTCTAAGGTGTTTATCCAGGCTCCGTATGATATGCGATCATGGAAAGGACCTCCTTGGAGTGGATATGTCTTCTGGGCTCGCCAGTACTGGCCGGGGAATGACTTGCTTTGTATGTAACCAACAGCCTCCAGGCTCAACTGCGTTTGAAGGATTGGGTTGCTCCCACCGCTCGATTTGTGCTGGATGCATAGAATTGCCTCCGGTACTTGACTACAAACTAGCTGAGTGCGAAGAATGTTCCGTCTCAGAAGTCGCAACACAGGAAGCAGCCCCATCCCCGGCTGCAGAAATTGTAAGCTTTCCGTATTATCAAGGCCCGTCGTCTAAAGTAGCGGCACTTCTGCAGGCAATTCGGAGTGAATTTTCTGCAGATTTTCCATCACCGAAGCAGTAAGTTGCATCTCAGCCTCCTCCCCGCGCATTCATATCGCTAACGTATTTTGTTTGTAGTGTTGTTTTCTCGGTTTGGACGCAGATGCTTAACCTCGTTGGCATTGCTCTAGACAAGGCTGGTATCCCATTTTGTAGACTTAATGGATCGATGCAGCGGGCTCGACGAGACGAAGAGCTGCAGAAGTTCCGCGAAGATCCTGGCTGTGTTGTGCTTTTGATATCTCTTATGGCTGGTGGGGTTGGGTAAGCAATCCACTTTCAAGACCGACTTCCGTTGTACCTTGCTGATTTGGTCTAGTATAAACCTCACATGTGCATCCCGGGTGCATATGATGGAGCCATATTGGTATTGCGATCACATGGTATCTACTCTGCGATAGTGATAGCTAATCGGAAGCAGGAATCCGATGGTAGAGCTTCAAGCGATTGAGCGGGTCCATCGGCTCGGTCAGACGCAAGACGTGGTGATTACCCGCTACATCATTCGCGATTCAATTGAGAAGGTCAATCAGATCCTCCCCGGCCGTATACAAAACTGATTAGACGTAGTATATACTTGACCTACAAGAAAAGAAGATAAAACTAGCAAAAGAAGCTCTGGATGTGGGAAAAACACACATCATGAAATGCAATGTCAAGAAGGAAATTCTGGAGGTAAGTAATAATGGAATACCGGGATGTTGGTGATTGATAATATATAGCTAACACTGGTCGCGAGGGACAGAGTTTAGATTGCATCTTATCCCAACACTCAAAAGCAGTGGATTTGTGTTAAAAGGCCTAGGTTGAAAAAGCATTGTGGGTACAACAACTCTATAGAGGAGAGAGGATCGGATTAGATTGTGGGTAGATGATCAGATTAGATAATAATCAGCTTAGTGAGATCAAGGACTGTTGATCGCAATCGATCTTAAGGGCATTGATGCATCGTGATCGTGAACGAAATTCGAAAGGCCTTAGGTTTCTTCAAACGTTGCTGAAACACAAAACAACCCTCAGAAACTGCTGGGTGAAATAAAATCACAAATAACCCCCGGCCATGCAAAGTTCAAATTCTGGCTCAAACTTCAGTCTATCCCTTTCCTGGTCCGTAAACATGCCGTCTGGTATGCATATATATGCAATCGAACCTATATACACCTACCTAAATCCCCCGACCCATCACAATTTAAAACCGCCGGGTCTTCACAACCCGCCAACACTGCGCGTCTCCGTCGCAGCCCTCGTCACAGGAGACCCTAAGAAAAAACCACCATGTATTGCTGTTACCATTCAAACATCTCCGGCGCTTTTTATAACTCGGTTTCCACTGCTCTAGTCTTCCAGATCCCAGATGCAAATCACCACGAACGTCGTTGTCGTTGGTGTCTTCTGTCGGGATGTCGGCTTCTTCAGTACTCTCACTTATCAAGAAGTACAGATACATTTGATGCCATTACTTGTGAGTGCTGGTTTATGATTTCATCACCGAACCGCCGTGTCTCACGGTAGACCTGCCGAGAAAGACTCATGGCAAAGAATTGACAAATCCACCATGAGTATCTATTTCTAGACTGTTAGCGCATATGTAGTGCATTGATGTATTGATGTTATACCAACATGTTAAAAGTGTGTGGTATCTTTTAAACCAGAGCCACTTCCATGCTTCCATCTAGTAGTACGATCGAGATATCATGCATGCCTGAAATTATATATACCACCACGCACTGGAGATCGCGATCTCTACCCGCAGCCCGCCATGTCCATCTCTTTTGCACCGGGACTGGGTAGTCGAGAGCACGGTGTGTCGGAGTGAGACGTTGACGTTAATACTGAAATGATCCAGACTCGGCCTACTAAAGTTTACGAACGAATACAGGTCGTCTGTCAATCGACATACTGTCCCATTCTCGTTGACGTGTACCTATTATGAAACCTTTTCTCTAACTACATTTTCAAGCGCTTGCACTCGGTACTGGGGTCTGGAGAGCAAACAGAGCTAACGCTGTAGCCATGTAAACCTAGCCGATATGTAACAGCATGAAGTACCTCTCAGCTCTTTGTGCACTTTGCTGACAATGGCATACAGATGATTGAAGTGGACTGTGATCCGAAGAAAGCAAAGTGAAGAAACAGCAGGCGGAGTGATAGTAGTCTTTTCATTGTCCTTCTAGCTCATTGAACTTGTGCGCAAAAACTGCACACTTCCTCAAGTAACAAAGCCATGCATGGCGGGACTGCAGATGGCTTATGCTGTTGCTTCTCCAAAACCCAGTACCGAGTGCATACGCAATCGGCGATTGGAAATTCCACGGCGTCAAGCTATGTAAACTTAGGAAGGCTGTAGGTGGAGCACTAGAAGTAAGAGGCTGGGTGTGTCAAAACAGATATCTGGATAAACATGGGAAGCATGTGCAATCTCGGAACTGCGATGTAACGTTCACAAGATGATTCGGAAATCTACGACCTTGCAGCGGCTGTGACAAAAGTGCAGTTTATATATTCCAACAACCCGGTGTTCTGTGTTACCAAACGTCCCGAAAGTATCCGCTTAGTACGAATATGTAGCACCTGGATCCGTTGAAACATCTCTATTCCTCCTGTTCACACCGTCTCCTAGATCTTTCTATCCCTCATACCGCTCTACTCCGCCAGTGAGAATCTCTTTTTTTTTTACCGGAATATATCCTGCATTAGTAAATACTCTTCTACTCATTCTCATGCTCTCCCTCCATGGATCTTGTATAACCCAGTACCAAGATTACCCGCCACAGCCCCACGGAAACGCAGATTCCCGTTTGCACCGCAGGAAACCATCAATTCTTACCCCCACACAACACCGCCTCGCGAGCTTACGCCTCGCTCACGAAGCCTCGTTACTCGGAAATGGCCATATCTATTTCTGTGTCTTTACCTTCTCTATGTTGTACTAAAAGCAGCGCATTCTCTAATCATTACCGCAAGAAGGCAATTCATACAGCCGATTGCCTTAGAGAGGAAAGTTACTTACGTGGGATTCTAGAATTGGTCTATGAGAGATGCCTAGAGAGCTTTTCGACGTAGATCTGCCTGTAAAAACATTACACTAGCGTATGAGAATACGACAAAGTCAAGAACTGCTGTAATAGCTGTAATCCACCCATTTCATCATACAAAAACATCGCGAATTTTACCGCGCATTGCGAGAGGCCTTTAAGATCCACTTGAAATTGCGGAGTTTATACAAAAGTCGTCTATCCTCACCGAAGCAGGGACGGTACGTGAGTAATCTGTTGTGGATGGATCGTGAGTTTGAGCGAGTTTACTTTAGTATCCATCCTGCATGATTACGGTTGAATTCATGAAAGAAACTACCTACTAAAACAGAAGAAAAAATATCTCATCGCAATTTTCAGGCCCATGCAATGCAATGCCATGCACATGCACATGCGCCAAGTTCTAGAAGATCAAGCCGGAAGATGTCGATGCATTGGACTGGAAAGGCTGAAGGTACTTGGTGTAGATATCGATATTCTATGCGCATTCCATACACGCGCGCAGCTGCGTAATTGGGAGGAATTTGCCGGACTTCCAGACAGAGGGTGTGCTTGGTCCGGCACTTCCTAGTGGTGGATGGGTTTTCAGTATGAGAGCTGTCAAAAAAATTATGGTTGCAGCCACTTGTCGCGTTATCCTGTATAACGTGGGTCAAGAAGAAGCAAAAACAGATCCAGAGTGAGTGAGCTAGAGGGGAGGGGGGTTAGGGTTGGTATGAATTGGCAACAGTGTTTTCGTTTGCTCATCGTTTCGTCACGATGGAATGATTCATTAATTGTCGCGCGCGCGACTAATTGATCAGTAATGTATACGTGCTAGAAACTGGTAATGTGGGAGTACATAGCGCTATAACGTTGACGAAACAATGTGATGTTATGCTGTGCGACAGTGGATTCAGGGCCCTTTTCCGCACCAGAGAAAAAAGCTCGAGTCTGCTGCTATAAATAGGACCACCATGCATCTCCTCTACTGAGGACTGAAGAGGTGTGTGTGGATACAACGGTTGGTACAATTCCTTCGCCTACGAAGGAAGGCAAAAATCGAAGGCGGCTCAGTAAGGCCTCAAAGACAGGACTTTAGGAGAACGAACACACTAAACTGTCCAGAGATTGGTTAACCGAGCGTCAATACACTAACAAAATAACTGAGCGAAAAGTCCTTGTCCTGCTCTGCGCGTCTGCGGGGTAACGATTGGGCTTCATGATCAATGAAGACGGAGCTTGCTCGAGTAGAGTACATGATACCTCTGATGATAATTATTGATCGTGCGCTCAAGGTGGCGAAAGAAAACTCTTGCAGACCGATACAAGTCCAGCTACCTCGTTGGTACGGAGAGAATGCATGATTTTCAGCCACCGTCCGTACCTCCTTTTGTACCAAAATGTTCACGTCACAAGCACAAAATGTATCAGGCACTACAGAGTGCGCCATCCTCAAAGCTGAAGTGCAATTCCCACCTGCTAACAAAGCACGACCGCCAACGCAAACTGCGATCGCTCGCATCGCATCGCATCTTCACCCTCTTCACTTCTCACCTCTCATCTTTCGTTTCTCCCTCGTTTTCTTCTCCTTCTTTCTCACATCCCCCCACACTCGCTAGAAAACTACGCTACGCTTCTATTAATCGTATTAATACCTCCATATTCCCATACCAAGATCTTCACCTTGTCGACCCTGTTTCTGCCCCTTGCTTCATTTTCGTTCAGCGTTCCAGCTGCCACATTGAAGTAAGCCGCCGACGATCCTTGAAGAAGCACATATCCAAGCCATACCCAGACAAGACCTCCTGTCTCATTCGCTCTCGAAGAAAGTAGGGAATCGCTGACCTCTTGGTGACGTTAGGTGTAGGCAAGATCGCTTCCAGCATTTGAACTGTTTAAACGCCGAACGCTGCTGTACTTCTGCCTTCGCCTTACATACCTTCCCTGCATTTGGTTTGCCTGTCGTCTGCCTGTCGTTCACGAATTCTTCTTCATCCACCCAGCCACCCCCCCACCACCCGTAATAGGATATCAACTCCAAGGATCGACTACGCAACCCGGTGAAACGGTACATCAACCACCGCATATCCGTGTGTCTCGGAAACAACTTAACAGTCAAATATTAGAACCTGTTGCCAGCCGGGTGTCATCTGTAAGATTCACGGACAGGTGCGGAGGGATCTAGATCCTCGGGATAGTTTTCGACGAAAACGTTAGACGACTGGGACACAAGCACAGAGGCTTTGGATCTTTAGATGACTGTGGTTTCTCCTACACCGCCTACGGTTCCTCCTAGCATTTATTCTAGGGGTCCGACGTCGCCCAATGGCGGATATCCCAGCTCCATGATGGCCGCACAGATACAGCAGAGTCTCGACAACAAGCGTAACTCAGGGGGAAGCTCCATTAGACGAAAGAGCATTCCCACTTCTCCCGTTCACGAACGTCAGCAGTCTTATCCGCTGAATAACATAGACGAGATGTCTCAACACGACCAATATCCTCCGCCGGATCACATGCAAGGGGCTGTACGTCAGTATCAACAACAACTACCGCAATTCAGCGATCAGGTTTCTAACAACCGCGTAACGTCACTACAGTCTACTGACTTCCGAGACCTACAATCACCATCTCCAGATCTGATGCTGAGTCGGCCGGACGATCCGCAGTTTCGGGAAACACTGGCATCACCATCGTTAAAAGCTCAGCACATAATTCAGGAAAATCCGGTGCCACAACCTCAATCAGCGATAATATCTTCGGGAGAGAGTAATAGGTCATCCAAGAGTTCGTCGAATTTCTACATCGGAGGGACGGAATCGCCGATGAGTGCAGCATCATCATCCAGAGAAGACGTTCCCAACCAGAAGTCTGCAAAGCTGTATCCACAGTTGAATTACCATCATCAGCTTGCAGACTCGCCTAGCGGTTCATCCCAAAGTCTGGGAGATCCCAACGGTGCTCCATACTCTAGGAATTCATCGTCACCGGCTTCAGACGAGCAAGGGCATCAGCGAAGTCCGAGTGGCGGGCAACATTTAGCACCCCATTCGGCGTACCGGAAGAGCCCAAGGCCTATATCGACATACTCGCTAGATGCCCGAGGTCGTTCATCTTCACCGAATCTACGCGCTGTATCCGGCCATTCTTACGACAGCCGAAGATCTTCCTACATGGACTTAACTCAACCTGCCCATATCGAGTCCCAATATCGCCCTGTGTCATCCTTTGACAATTCTTATCTCCAAGCGCAGGTTGGCGCATATGCATCTCTTCTCTCCAGCAGCGAGACACTAGAAAAGTACCGTGCAAGTGCCAGAAAGACACAGGACCCGGTACTGCAATACGAGTTTGCGCTATTCTTGATTCAGGTTGCGCAGCAGCAGCAGCAAGACGCCGGTAGTCCTGACTCGGCTCATGGTAGGACCCCAGGATCGAGCCATACCGATAATCACCCTTACAACAATTCCGGCGGGTCACGAAAAGATCTTCTTCGCGAAGCGCGGGCGATTCTAGAACGAACATCGTCAAAACTCCCACAAGCTCAGTACTACCTTGCAGATGCGTATTCGTCCGGCTTATTCAATAAGGGCAGGGAAGAGAATGAGAAGGCATTTCCCCTATTTGTAGCTGCGTCAAAGCGGGGTCATGCAGAAGCAGGTTACAGAGCGGCTCTGTGCTACGAATTTGGATGGGGATGCCGAAAAGACCCTTTGAAGGCTGTGCAGTTTTATCGAACTGCTTGTTCAAAGAGCCACCCGGGAGCAATGACACGTTTAGGAATTGCATGTCTACGATCCGATCTTGGTCTTGAGGGACGGTACAGGGAGGGTGTGAAATGGCTCAAACGTGCTTCGGACATCGCGGATGTACAGTATCCATCTGCGCCGTACGAACTCGGGCTGTTGCACGAAGAAGGTTTCGGGGATAGTGTACTCGAGGACAAAGGCTATTCGGCACAGCTGTTCACGAAGGCTGCGGAACTGGGACACGCCGAGGCATGCTACAGGATGGGAGATGCGTACGAACACGGAAAACTGAATTGTCCGAAAGATCCGGCCCTGTCGGTGCATTTCTACACGGAAGCAGCGCAGAGAGGGCACCCGATGGCTATGATGGCCCTGTGCGCGTGGTATCTTTGTGGCGCAGAGCCAATGTTACCAAGGAACGAGCCTGAAGCTTATGCATGGGCTGTAAAAGCTTGTGAATATGGTACGTCGCACACTCCTTCTAACTCATTTTGGCATGGAAAGTTACTTATGCATGGCTACAGGGTTGCCAAAAGCGGAGTATGCGGCAGGGTATTTCACCGAGCAGGGAATCGGCTGCAGAAGGGACGCTCTGCAGGCGAATGTGTGGTACGTCAAGGCAGCAGAGCATGGTGACGAACGCGCAATCGCGCGATTAAAGGTTATCAGGGAGGCGGAGACTGGGAACGGCACCAGCGGGAAGAAGGGAAAGCTTAAAAAAGAAGTGAAGGCGGCCAAAGCGGGTGAGAAGAAGTCACCAACAGAGGGTGAGGACAAGGGTGATTGCCGCATCATGTGATGTGATGTGTGGCATGGATGACTGAGGTGTTGTCTGTTCGAGTTCATGGTTGGTTCTTTTGTCGGGGAGTTTTTGATTGTCTATATTCTGTTTTCATTTTTTGGATTTTGTTTTATTTGTCGCTTCGGGCTTTTGGATACCTAACTTATTGCTAACACTAACACCTTAATACCTTTCTCTGGGGATGGAGGAAGCAGGGCTTTTTCGTTTTCTGTTTGTTTACTTTTACTTGGTTGTTGTGCATGTTTCGGATTGCCATGTCGCATACATATCACGCGATATATTTTCTCTTTCTTTCTTTTCTCTTCGAGTTTATTATCTTGCATGGAAGGGTGTTGAATGGATGAAGGATGTATGGGACGGGGTTGGGACGGAAACGAGAAGATTTGCATAGGTAGGATCTATTGCATGGGAATATATGAAGTCCAACTTTTGGGTGTCCGATGCGAGAGTGATGTGGCCGGGATAGGGTTCTTGCGGAGGGATGACTGATAAGGTGGGGCATAGCTTTCTTGATTGAATCGTAGCATTGGCTTGGTACCGATGGGTTCATGGATGTTGGATAAAATTGTTCAGATGTTGTCTTCGAGATCCGATTGACCAATTGTATTCCTCGGAGCCCGTGTCCTCCTGACCAATACATTAGCGATTGATGTCAACAATGCCCGCCATCTTGTTTCGTGGAAGGAAATATTATCCGTCCACTGAAGTTTTTGTTTATTCCCAACCATTCGTTTGTCGGAGTGAAAAAAATTGGACGTGGTTCGTTTGGCTGGCTGACAGTGTTGACATGTTGACAACAACGATGTCTTGGAGGCGTAGCCAGGGCAACGGACAGGGATAGTGAGTGGTTATTTTCAGCAGTAGGCGAGCGATGCAGGAGAATGTTGTGCTGTGTGCGACAAATCTGAGCAGGATTGAGAGGCGGCTGCGACAGGACTACACAGAGTCAACTCTCGTTAAAGATCCACCCCCCAACGCTCGCTCATTCCTCCTACACCCCCTCTGCTCCGTCGCTGCTGCTGCTCCATCTCTATCTTTCTTGGCTCTACATAATTAAATAACCGACGCACTGACTGGCATATCCCCCTCTCGAAACGAATCGTCGGGGTAGGCAACTCCCTGTTCTCCTTTTTGAGCCGCTGCGACTACTCCATCAGCACCTTACTTACTCTGTGATAGCACGCAGCTACCAAACATTCATCCCTAGAGCAATTTCGCCTCCCGAACAACGAGAAACGTCGACTTCCATTCGTTCGTCCGTTCACTCTTTCCGATCGCTCTTTTCGTATCCCAGATTGTAGCAGCACATCCTCGCTCTCTCCGGTAGTGGGGTGCTTTTTTAGGGTCTCGCGAGTGGAAAGGGTCCGGGTTCTTTGATGATTATATTGCCTTTCCTGCGGGGGATGGGAGGGCTAACGTTTCGAGATTTCCAGGGGCTGGTTGTTTACCCACCGTGCGAGAAATGTCGTTACCGCAGCGACCAGATCCGAGCTCACCCTCAGGGCGACGCACATACCAAGGTTTAGATGATGACAGTCCTACGGGGAGGTTCTATCCAGATTCATCTTCCAGCACGCCCGTGTCCCATCAACCACGGCGAAGACCTCTTCATCCCATGGCAACACCATCTCCTCTCAGTTCAGAAGCCGGAACACCCGGTCCAGAGCTCGGACGCAAAAAGAGCTTGATTAGACCCGAGCGTATGCGAATAGGGAGGGATCATCCGAATTTTTATTACCGACAACATGCGCAGCAACACGGAATCGAGGTGATGCCGTCGTCGACGGGGAATGATCCGATCCTCGAGGATCCGCAGGAGGTAGCATCGCATTCATCGACGGATTCGCCGGAATTAAAGGGCATAAATCAGCCGCATCAGAGGTACTCAGACGATGTGGAAACGGTCCCAGTCAACATTAAAAAACTACAGCGAAGTGCGACGCGGCGAAAAGCGGTGGATGAGAAGGCGGCGTTGAAACAGAAGCAGAAGGAGGAGATTAGTCCGCCGTCGGCTTGGAATGTCTACTGTGCCATCATCACTTTCTGGTGTCCTGACGCGGTGCTAAGATGTTTTGGGATGCCGCATCGTGCGCAGGCAAGGGCTTGGAGAGAGAAGATGGGTCTCATCAGCATTATCCTCGTGATATGCGCTTTTGTTGGATTCCTTACTTTCGGTTTTACGCAGGCAGTTTGTGGAACGCCAAAGGAGCGGCTGAGGGTCAATCATGTGGATCGTGGGTATATCATCATTCATGGTCGGGCCTATAAGATGGACAAAATGAAACACCCTGCCGCCCTGGATATCCCGCAAGGAAGCAATGTCTTGTACAACATACAGCGCGACGATGGAGGCTTCGGATATGGAGGAATGGATGTGTCTTTCATGTTTCAGAATGTCAACGGACACTGCATGGGATTGATTACACCGACCGCGAACTCAGACATCGTTACCAATGACAAAGGAGAGCTGGCATGGTATATGCCGTGCAAAGCTCATAACCAAGACGGATCTTCCAAGCCAAACGCCACCCTGGGAATAGACCAATACAAGGGCTGGGCATGCCACACTACCGGCCTCGCACGAAAGACATACTATGATCTGAATGTACAGGGAGATGTTTATTTCACGTGGGCGGATATCACGAATTCCTCCCGCAATCTTGTGGTCTACTCTGGCAGCGTCCTCGATCTTAACCTTGTTGAATGGCTCGACCAGGTCAACTACCCCAAGCAGTTTGATGACATTAGGAAGAATAGTGCGATTCGAGGAACAGACATCACGCATCGATTTCAAGCTAGTAACGAGAAACAAATTGCAAAGTGTCTTAATGAGATCATCAGGGTCGGAAGCATTGATACGGAGACGGTCGGGTGTATCGCTTCCAAAGTGGTGCTTTATGTCTCACTCGTCTTTATTGTCAGCATCGTCCTCATAAAATTTGTTTTGGCGTTGTTTTTCGGATGGTTCCTGAGTTGGAGATTAGGCGCTGGCAGAGACGCAGCAGCAAGGAAGAAAATGAAGGCGAGAAGGAACGAAATTGAGGACTGGGCAGACGATATTTACCGCCCGGCACCCAAACTCCGAGACGCCCACAACCCCGATCGGCCCAACAAGAGAGGAAGTTTCCTTCCAACTACCAGCAGATTCACTAGTCCTTACGCCCAGGAACGCCCTCAAAGTCGACACAAAGCGATGATGACTACTATGGGTTCGCAAAGTTCGACTGGTCGGCTTCTAGCTCCTGGCGCACCCATGTATACCCTTGGAAACGGATCTCGAGGTTCCCTGAGCGGCGGAATGTCCGAGTCTGGTACCGGCACGCAGTTGTTAGCATCTTCATATGGATCTGGAGTACCGGGTGACAGATATAGTACGGTTTATAGTGATGACGGCCCTGGTCCTGCCGGGTTTATCCATGAAGCAGTCGTCCCACAGCCGCCGCCCGAGTACCAGCCACACGGGTTTCCGCTCGCACATTGCATGTGCCTCATTACATGTTACTCGGAAGGAGAACAGGGTATTCGGACTACACTCGATTCCATTGCAACCACGGACTATCCCAATTCGCACAAGTTCATGTTAATTGTTTGCGACGGTATGATCATGGGTCACGGAGAAACAATGACGACACCAGATATCATCGTTTCTATGATGAAAGATCATGCTGTCCCTCCAGAGAAGGTTCCCGCGTTCTCTTACGTTGCTGTTGCGTCTGGTTCGAAGCGTCACAATATGGCAAAGGTCTATGCAGGTTTCTACGACTATGGCGAGGACTCCCAGGTTCCACTCGAAAAGCAGCAACGTGTTCCCATGCTCGTAGTGGTCAAGTGTGGTACCCCAGCCGAAGCGTCGTCCCCGAAACCCGGAAACAGAGGAAAGCGTGATTCCCAGATTATCCTAATGAGTTTTTTGCAGAAGGTTATGTTCGACGAGCGGATGACGGAGTTGGAATTCGAAATGTTCAATGGCATCTGGAAGATCACGGGCATATCGCCGGATTATTATGAAATGGTTCTTATGGTCGACGCCGACACCAAGGTCTTCCCTGACTCGGTCACACACATGGTTGGAGCTATGGTTCTCGATCCCGAGATCATGGGCCTGTGTGGAGAGACAAAGATCGCGAATAAGAAGAGCAGTTGGGTTTCCATGATCCAGGTGTTTGAATACTTCATCTCCCACCACCAGACCAAGGCTTTCGAATCCGTCTTTGGAGGTGTTACCTGTCTTCCCGGATGTTTCTGTATGTACCGTATCAAGGCGCCCAAGGGAGGCCAGAACTACTGGGTCCCCATCCTTGCGAACCCGGACGTTGTGGAACATTACTCGGAAAACGTGGTAGAGACATTACACACCAAGAACCTTCTGTTACTAGGAGAAGACCGATATCTCTCCACGCTGATGCTCAAGACATTCCCGAAGCGAAAGCAGATATTTGTTCCCCAGGCAGTGTGCAAGACCATCGTACCCGACGAATTCGGAGTGCTGTTATCGCAGCGAAGACGATGGATAAACTCGACGGTGCATAACTTGATGGAACTCGTGCTGGTTAGGGATCTCTGCGGGACCTTTTGCTTCTCGATGCAGTTTGTGGTGTTTATTGAACTAATCGGAACCCTCGTCCTACCCGCCGCAATTGCGTTTACATTTTACCTTAGTAACTTCCCCACCATCTCTTCATCCCTTTACTCCTCCGCTAACAACCCGTAGTCGTAATCTCGACGTATACCCGTCCGGTCCCCATCATCCCGCTGGTGCTATTAGCAATGATCCTAGGTCTCCCGGCGGTATTGATTGTGCTCACTGCGCACAGGTGGAGCTACGTGGTCTGGATGTTGATCTATCTATTCTCACTGCCCATATGGAACCTTGTCCTACCGAGCTATGCGTTCTGGAAGTTTGATGATTTCTCATGGGGAGATACTCGAAAGGTTGAAGGAGAGCGGAAAGGAGATGGGCATGATGATGCAGAGGGAGAGTTTGATTCTAGTAAGATTGTTATGAAACGGTGGGCAGATTTTGAGAAAGGTACGTAACTTGGAAGTGGCTGGTGAGTGGGATATCAGCTCACACTACTGCGACAGAGCGAAGAATGAAAGCCCCTCAAAGCACATGGGCTCCAGACGCGAGTAGGAATAGTGGGTATTATAACCAGCAGCCACAACATTTTCCGGCAGGATGGCATCCGCAACATCATCATGGTGGGTATTCGGATGTGAGTGAGAATGCTTTGTAAAAGATTGTACGATGTTTTTATTTTCTTTCTTGGGTTGTGCGGATTTTATGAGGTTTTTTTTGTAGCGGGGTTTTTTTACGAGAGGTGATGTAATCCGAAAGAGAGAAGGGGATGTGAATGACAATATATGGACCGTTTTTGGTACCCCTTTTTGTGATGTGATTTTCTGATGTTTGAGAGTTGCAGGCATGGCGGGCACGTTGTGCGGTGAAGTCACGTGCATTGACCCGATGTAAGTAGAAAAGAGCAAGATATTCGGAGGTATCCAATTTAAGTGGATCTGGATCTGTGTATATGCAAAAGAATTATATCTTATTTATTTTATTTTATTTTCTAGCCTCGAGCCCAGTTTCAGCGGAAATATAGTTCTGGGCGAGTAATTCCACCCGACCACACCACACAAACCCCTAGATGGCATGATGGAAAGCACATCCTGTTTCTCGGTAATGCTGTCCGAGACTTAGAGTACAGTATGTGACAAGGAAGGTGGATGTCCGCGGATCGTTAAGCTTATTTTAACGTCTTAGCTGTAGGGAACATACTAAGGCTGAGACTCGCTGATATGCAGTGCAGGATTAATGGGTGAATGGTTGGAATGGGTCCCAGAGCAGCTGCATGCATGCATGTTTTGAATACGAGAATGTCGTGCATCTTTTGATGGATCTGAACCGGGAGACCCGGTTGTAGGTTATTGCATTGAGTTCATTGGTTGTGGCTTTGAGTAGCTCATGTGTGTGTAAAATGCTATCTCCACTACATTTCCAGTCATTCCCCATTCCCTAGAAGGCAATTTACTCCCAGTTTCCATTTGTAGGCCTAGGTCGAACTCGTTCGCATTTTGACTCTTTTGGGATGGCTAACTAATTTTTGGTTGAACGGTCGTCCACCTCTGCAACTACGATAAGTCGACTATAAACTAAAACCTATCTACACTTTAGAGAGGTCTCATATCATAACCCATCTACACTTTAGAGAGGTCTCATATCATAACCCATTTACACTCTAGAAAGGTCTCATATCATGTCTTTTTACTTGGGCTATGATATATCAATTTTTTTTGTCAAGGTTGAGCTTTTTAGGGTCGTGGCTTCTACTAGACACCAGCTACCTGTCCCGCGATTTTGGGCTCGGGCGAAGTGGTTCTTTGTTAACTGAGAAGAGTGTATATTCTCGGCTGAACTTTATGTTGCCTTTCCCGGATATGTGCGAAAATCCACAACATCACGTGAACCGAGTGATATATGATGCATTTTAGTAAACGAGTGATAGGCTGCGGAAATGGCAGCGATCAGATATGTGGAAGGGATCTAGATGGATGTTGTCTTGAACCAAACATATGAAGTGACTCTACTTGCCGACTGATCAAATCTGACTAAAAAAAACCAATAATTTACAAAGATTGAGGCATAAAAAAGGGTGAACCGGAACGAGATGTAAGTCGAAGGTAAAACACATGGAAATTTAAACATAAGTACAATTCACCTGCGTGAAGCCAGAAAATCAAAGTAGCAACGTATGAAAAAAGACAATAACAAAGAAATGCCGTCAATACGCTGGATCAAAACGCCACAAATAACCAACATGTAATGAAAGAAAACCTAGTGAGCTCCTATCCTGAACTACCTCGAAGTATTTCCCGTCAACAATACAGAAAAACTGAATAAATCACACTGACACCAGATACTGGACACTCCCGCTGTGGATGAGACCAATCATCCATGCATAAAAATCCTCTTAATCATAACTTCAGAGGTTATCGGAAGCAGAAACAACCAGCCACGCTCTACCAAACCGCTATCGACCGTCAAACAACTGATTTGGCAACTGATGCTCTCAAATGATATCGATGGGATTCAAAAAGGCTCATAAGACAAACACGAAATCTTCTGCCGCCTGTAACTTAGATATGCGTTACAAAAACCTAAGAGCAGGATAACTTACAGAACATAAAGACTGCAGAATTGGAAGGCGGTGGCCTATTTAAGCAGCTGGATGACTCTTTCGATGCCAGAGCGGGTCGCTATCTCGAGCGGCGTCAACCCGCGGTTATCTGTGGCTTCTAAATTGGCACCGGCTTCGATAAGCAGCTGGACGACTGCCTCGTGACCTTTGTGGGCTGATATCATTGAGTGCAGTCAGAATGGTGTGGAGAGGGGAAGCTAAACTTCAGATTTTTTCACCTCTTCCCATAGTGCAACATCACCAACATCACCCACAATTGTTTGGTGCTTCTGCCCTATTCTGGGAACTTTAGGGAGGGAGCTGAGTGCTTTATCGAGATGAGATGCCGTCCTTGCAAGTAGTATGATTGAGGCACCGAGGGCTGCGAAGTGGTTTTGTTTGTTTGAATCATAATGTATTTGGCTGATTGCGGCCATGACATAATCTACTCCTTTTCCACCACACATCACCAGTGTGAGCCTTGAGTGTCCTCTTGGCCCTGTTGGATCCAAGTCGTGTATTTCCAGTCTCCTTGCCACCATTTCCGCCACACAAAAGAAAAACTGTAACTACATGTTTCCACCCCCCACTACCTTTCTGCCTCAACTCTATTCCTCAACCTTGAAACTTTTCCAATATCTGTTTTATTAAGCAACTTCAACTCTGCCTGAACAGCATTGTCTGTATCAAACACCTGCAATATTGCCACCTTCATTCTCTCCTTCCACTTGCACTTCTTCCTCAATTTCTTCCAAAGGTTCTCTTACTGCCACTTCCACTTCTTGTACCATTCAAACAAGTGGTCCCTTGTCTATCTTTTGTGCTCACACTACCAGCACTTCTGACTTTTGTTTTTCTTTATGTGTTCCAGAAACACTGCAGTGGGAACATGTCCCACCTTCAGCTGAAAGTACCTTCCTGCAATCCTCTTTTTGGCCTTGCCCAACAGCCCATATATTCTTCTCTTCTGATTTATCCTATACACTGTCTTCTTGCTGACGAACTTGGCCTGCCACCACACATCTGGTTGTTTGCAGTTGGTCTCTATGACTTTCCGCTGCACTCTGGCCATGAACCATTCTTCAAACTTCTGCCTCAGCTTCAGCACTTTTCCATCCTCATGCTTTGATACTGTCACGGTGGTATCTAGTGAAGATCGGAGGAGGAGTATGGATCGATGAAGGAGATATGGGAATACGAGCAGATTCATGTTTTGTTTGAAGGAAACAGGTTGTGTTGGAAGGAAACAGGTTTTGTTGGAAGGAAACAGGTTTCAATGGAAGGAATCAGGTTTTGAGGAAAGAAATCAGGTTTTGTTGGTTGCGTTGTAAATATGGCGTAATGGTCATGGTGTGAGTTCGAAGCTGGAAGGGTTGCATATATAGTTGGGTGAGGTTTGGATGTATATTGGAACAAGTGAGTAAAGATGATGACGGCCGCGATAGATGTATATAAGGGTGATGGTTTAGCAGAGGATGGGTTTGTTCTTCACTCATTCTGTAGTCTACAAAACAATCAATAGCTTCGGCACCAACCTTTGTTCAGTTCTGTAATTCTGGATTTTGAGTCTCTTGTTTACTACATAGTACCCACGATCACTGCACCCTTTAATTTGGTTTTTATGACCCCTAGAACTCTGAGCCTGAACCCTTGACAGAAGAACGAGTCTACAATCGATTCTATTGGTTATAATTTGGTATATGTGCTGCTATCATCACGAATGCGGTTGTTATTTCTGTCACCGCCCGTGCAACCCCCAGTGCCTGGGGTTTATATCTATTGCCAACTTCGAAAAGCGGTTAACAGTACACTGTTTATGGTGACATATTTGCGTAGTGTGTATCTGGAAATTTCGTCGAGAAGGAGCCTGTATATTCCAGTTAATGCCAGCATATAACAGCAACAAACCTCAACAATCTGGAATCAATTTCTTCGACCTAGCTGGTCGAACCATGAACCTCTTTGAACATGACCCCCTGAACACCTGTGATAGCATTAACGCTATCCTCACTGAAACTGAAGAACCCCTTGAAGTGTATTTTTGGGATGAACCACAAGCAATATCTCCCGGGAATAGCTATTGGATGGAAGTAGCAAGCAACGGAGAAGGACTCAAAATCGACCATCCAGTTTTTAAGAACTTCTGGACCAGGTATTACGGTCTCCACATCGATTGCCAGGACCAGGAACCGTGTTACTGTGAACCCATCTGTGGAGGTACTTATACAATAATCGAAAGAGCAGCAGACGCTCAAACTACAGAAACAGAGTCCACAGTTCAGGCAACACAAAAAGATATCGACAGCCAGATTTCATTGACAGATTACAACCAAAGGAAGGCAAATAAAGGAAAAGAAGAAGATCGAGATTTACATCCGGCTCCTTTACTAACCCCGCTGATCATTATAACAATACCCAGCAAAAACGAGGTGTTTTTCTGGTAAATGGTCAATCCATTTTTAGAGGCAGAAATCAAGGCAGCAGTTCAACAGATCTAGGAAAATATAAATTTGGTAAAGAATTATCTAAACAGAAAACCTCGCTCCCACTTCACTGCTGCCAATATCCTCACCGCAGCTTCTCAACATCACAGTCAAGATGTCTGGAAGATCATCAAGACCACCTCGCGACGTTACATTGACCAGTGCACTACAACTGTCACGGTTGTGTCGAGTGAGGATCGAGGGAGGAATATGGATCGATGATTGGTATACAGGAATACGAGGGGAATGAGGTTTCGTTGGTTAGAATCAGGTTTCGTTCGTTGGAATCAGGTTTCGTTGGTTAGAATCAGGTTTTGCTGGTTGTGTTGAAAATATGTCGTGATGGTTATGGCGGAGGCCGCGGACTGAAAGGGTTGCGTATATAGTTGGGTGGAGCTAGGATGTATTTTGGAACGAGTGAGCAAAGGTGACGACAGTCGTGTTAACTGTATATAAGGATGCTGGATTTGCGGAGGATAGGTTTGTTCTTCACTCGTTCTCTAGTCTACAAAACAATCAATAGCTTCGGCACGAACCTCTGTTCACTTCTGTGATTCCGGATTTCGAGACTCTAGTTTGTTACGCAGTACCCGTGATCACAGTATCCTCCCGTTTGGTTTTTTATAATCCCTAGAACTCCGAGCCTTGAAACCTTGACAGAAGAACGAGTCTACAATCGATTCTACCAGTTATAATTGAGTCTATGTGCCGCTACTTTCATCAAAGAGGTTGTTACTTTTGCCACAGACCTTGCAACTCCTTTTGTTCCGTGTTTAAGTCAGTTGGAAACTTCGAAAACAAGCTCACAGTACACAGCTTTTGGAGACACTCCTGCGGTGTGTGCCTGTGGAAACATCGACGAGAAGGATCAATGCTGTTTTAAATGCCAGTGTACGACAGCAATAAACCTCAACAATCCCGAATCAATTTTTTCGACCTAGCTGGTCGAACCATCAACCTCTTCGAACAAGAACCCCTGAATGCCTTCGATAGCATCGACGCTATCCTCAACGAACCTGAGGAACCTTTGGAAGCATACTTCTGGGACGAACCACAAGCGGTTATCTCCTTGGAATAGCTACTGGACAGAAGCAGCAAGCAACGGAGGAGGCCTCCAAATGGACGACACAATATTTAAAAACTTCTGGACCAAGTATTACGGTCCTCACATCGACTGCCAGAACGTGGAACTGTGCTACTGCGAACATAACTGCGGAGGGACGCATACAACAATCGGCAGAGCAGCAGAAGCTCAATCAACAAAATCTGAATCCACGATCAAAGCAACACAGATGGACATGGAAAGCCAAATATCGTGGGCGGATTACAACGAACGAAAAGTGAACAAGGCAACGGAAGTTGACCGCGAAATACACCCGGCCCCTTTACCAACCCCGCTGATCATCGTAACAACACCCAGCAAACACGAGGTGTTCATCTGGTAGATGGTCAACCTGTTTCTAGAAGCAGAAATCGAAGCGGCAGTTCAACAAATCCAAGACAACATAGACAAAGTCAGAAACTGTTTGTCAGAACCTCGCCTCCTCACAGCCGCCTCTCTACATCATCAGAAAGATGTCCGGAGAATCCTCGAAACCAACTTGTGACGTCACGTTGACTGGAGCTTTACAAATAGAACTGGAAAACGTAGCAGCAAAAAATACGGGAATCATGAACGAAACACAGCTCAGGAGTCACATCACGGACATCAACAGAGGGCTAACAGCACTAAGCCAACTACCGACAACCAGCAGATTGAACGAATTGCTCAAGGAACAGCAATCTGTGAAGAATGCGGAAGCACGAATATCGGAGTTGTTGGCAGAAGGAGAAAAAGTCGTCCAAGAAAGGGATAACTTGAAGCAGGAGTTACTGCTTACTCAACCAGCAGCAACCGCCGAAACGACACCGCAGGCATGCAGTCATGGGGATCTGGAAGAAGAAATCCGGATTCTAAAACAAGCATTGGAGGAATCAAATCCAGACTTGGCGGAACTGAAGAAAGATCTGGAAGATGCTCAGGCCCAAATGGAGATATTCAGGGACCTGGCGGAAGAAAATCGACAGCAGGTAACCAGGATCCTGAAGTTGACGGAAGGAAGCAGGGGAGAAACAGGAGAAAGGACGGACAGGGAGGAGCGTGAAGAAAAGGTAAATGATATTACCAGCTTCTCAGGAGAAGATAGGAAGGAACGTCGAGGGTGGAAGGTGCAGTTGGGGTTAAAGATAGCCGGAAAACCGAAGGCATTCAACAACCAACAGAAGAAACTGAGGTATGCTGTTGGATGTCTAAAAGGAGTGGCTCTGGCACAGTTAATGCCACACTGTGACGAAATATCAGGGGAAGTCAAGCTCAACACCATGAAAGACCTAGTTGACCTGCTTGATGTAGCATTCGGAGATCAGGACAGAGCAGCAACGGCAAAAAGGGAACTCGAGAAACTCAGACAACAAGACCGCGAATTCTCCCAATACTACGCGGAATTCCAAAGATACGTAGTAGACACCAAGTGGAACGAAGATGCACAACTGGACGCATTGCGAAAGGGATTATCCAACGAGCTCAAGGACTCCATACAACATATCGAGGAGCCAGAAAGCATGATTGAATTCGTCCAAATGGTGTCAAGAAGAGACTCGCAACTGAGAAGGAGAGCTGCGGAAAAGATATCTGGGAAATGGGAGGGTTACAAAAGGTCCGATTCAACGACCAACACAACATCTGCCCCAGACGCTGCACCAGCAGGATCAGTTTCAGGTTATCACGGTCCCGCTCCAATGGACCTTTCGGCAGTGAAAGGAAAGAAGATCACACCTGAGCAAAGAAAGAGACGAAGGGAAGGAGGATTATGTATGTACTGTGGGGATAGCAGACATTTTGCGGCATCGTGCCCAAGGAAGCTGAAGGCAGCATCAGGACAAACGGAAGTGACACCGTTTAGGAAGGCAGCGAATGAAGGGGATGCAGATTCAACAACAGGAAAAGGAAAGGAAGTGGAATCGGGAAAAGTTTAGTCCAGTGCAATAAGGATGGCAATTGCGCTGGAAACGAATCTCCTTTGTCAGTTAATGCTAGTTTTGGTATTTCGCAGTTTTCTATATCAAGCGCAGAAATAAAAGAGTCTTCTATGGAAAGCAAACATCTCGTTGTGAAATGCTCGCTGAAAATGGAAGACAAAATCATTGACACCCACGCTTTGATAGACTGCGGAGCTACTGGAATAGCATTTATTGACAAAGATTTCGTCCGCCATCATCAATTACAAGAACAAGAACTAAAAGAATCAAGGGAATTAGAAGTTATAGATGGAAGGCCCATCGAATCAGGAACCATTATGTTACACCTAACATAGTACCCTTGGAGCGGGGACACACACGATCACTCGCGACGGCATCGGCTATCACTAGTCTCGGAGGCCAGAGCGAAGCTTCTCGAACTGCAAAGTTCTCGAACAGCGAAGCTTCTCGAACAGCGACGCTTCTCGACCAGCGAAGTTTCTCTCTGGTGAACGAATCTAGAGTGCACCACTCTGGCCAGAGCGAAGCAAGAATAGAGTCGCTCTGAAACTCCCTATGCAACGAAAGCTAGAGTATACATCGCTCCGAAACTCTCTATGCAACGAAAGCTAGAGTATACATCGCTCCGAAACTCTCTATGCAACGAAAGCTGGAGAACGCACCGCTCCGAACAACGAAGCTAGAGAAAGCTAATCTCTACGCAACGAAAGCTAGAAAAAGCTACTCTCTACCCAACGAAAGCTAAAAGCATGCGCCGCGCCATACAACGAAGCTACTCTATCGAACGCAGCCTATTCGTCTGGAGGTTAATTAGATTGAATGGATACTACCGGTCTGGAAGGCAGGAACCGCGGAGTTAATGCCATAAAGGATACCAATGGTCCGAGTATAATCTATTAACGGTAAAGATACGGTGGGCCCGGGAGGTAGAGTTCTGCAGTAGTTGTGAAGTTAAGGGCATTGGCTCCAATGACCGGCGGTGGTTGCAAAAGTAGTTGCACTGGTTCGAAAGTAGTTGAGGTATGGGAGTTCTAGAGTAAAGAGTGTAATTAGCAGTTAAGAGTGAAGACAAAGGTATAAAGACCTTCGGTTTCTTCGAGGGAAGAAAGGCATCAGATCATGGATCACTTTCTCAGCGAGGAGAACAAGCCTTAACAATATACTCATTTGGAAAGCCATTCTTTTCGTTGTGAATCTTTTAGTTATTTCCACATCCTGAGTGAAGCTCCTAAACCGCCGCAATCGAAGCAAGTCCCGAACCGAGTACGGCTACTACTTTGACCGGTGAACCTGGGGTGACGCACCCGGTGTCACACATTACCACTATGGCAAAACTGAGCTTAGACATACGTGGACATCAGGAGCAATTACCAGCATTTGTTACGAAACTTGGAGACTATCCAATTGTACTTGGATTACCATGGCTACAACTTGACGATGTTACAGTCAAATTCCAAAAAAAAAGAATTTGAAAGCGATTACTGCCAGAAGCACTGTCAACATCAGTCGAGCGTATGGGTATGGAGAAATCATATGGAAACAACAGAATCCGATGGACCAAAACTGGACATATGCGCCATAGCAGCAGCTCCATTTATGAGACGGAATAAGAAGGAGAAACTCAAGGTGTACACGGTAACCCTATATGAAATCAACAAGGCTCTAGAAGTAAAGGACCTTCAAGAAAAACCGCTGGAACAATTAATTCCCAAGGAATATCATGAGTTTCTCCCCCTCTTTGACAAAGTAATCGCTGAAAGACTACCACCACACAGACCATACGATCATAAGATTACACTCCAAGATGGATTCACCCCACCTTTCGGACCAATATACAGCTTGGCAAGAGAAGAACTTCAGGTCCTAAAAGAGTGGATTGAAAAGAATTTGTCAAAGGGATTCATCAGATCGTCATCATCACCATGCGGAGCACCGGTATTATTCGCACCTAAATTGAATGGAGGCTTACGACTATGCGTGGACTATCGAGGACTCAACGAAGGAACGATAAAAAATCTGTATCCATTACCATTAATCCAGGAAACCCTGCTGAGATTATCAAAAGCCAAATAGTACACCAAATTGGATGTCCGAGATGCCTACAATATGATTCGAATAGCAGAAGGAGATGAATGGAAAACGGCGTTTAGAACCGGTTATGGCCTGTTTGAATCCCTCGTTATGCCCTTCGGACTCACCAATGCACCAGCTAGCTTTCAGGATTTCATCAACGATACTCTTCGCCCATTTCTGGACATCTTTTGCACGGCATTCCTGGACGACATCCTTATCTACAGTGACAATTTAAAGAAACATAAGGAACACGTCAGAGCAATAATGACGACGCTTAAGGAAGCCGGTCTGTATCTGAAAGCGGAAAAATGCGAATTTCATCAACAGGAAGTGAAGTATCTGGGATTGATAGTTGGGGTAAATGGGATTAGAATGGACCCGGAAAATGTAACAGCGGTGATGGAGTGGGAAGCATCTGGCAAGCTCAAGGAAGTTCAAGCGTTTTTAGGATTCGCAAACTTCTACCGAAGGTTTATAAGAAATTATAGCCGGGTGGTCCAACCATTAACCAAACTTACGAAGAAACTGGTACCTTTTCACTGGGGCCCTGATCAAAAGAGAGCATTTGCCGAATTGAAGGAAGCATTTACAACAGCACCAGTCCTAGCACACTTCGACTACGAAAAGGAAATTGTCCTGGAAACTGACGCATTGAGTTATGTATCCGCGGGAGTATTATCACAGTACAACGATCAGGGAATCCTCCATCCAGTGGCATTCTTTTCAAAGAAACGTACACCAGCGGAAGAAAATTACAAAATCTATGATCAAGAGCTGGGAGCCATCGTTAAAAGTCTGGAACAATGGAGACCGGAATGCGAAGGGTCAGTACATCCTATTAAAATACTGACAGACCACAAGAATCTCGAATACTTCATGACATCAAAGTTGCTCAATAGAAGGTAAACAAGATGGTCGGAATTCCTATCAAGATTCAAGTTCAAGATTATATACCGTCCAGGAAAACAGGGTCAGAAGCCCGATGCACTCACCAGAATGCCAGGAGACATTCCTCCGAAGGGGGGGGCAGAAAAAACCCAACAAATCGTGCTGAAGACGGAAAATCTTGATCAAAGAATACAGAAGGGATTGGCGGTAGCGTTTGTGGAAGTAGTCAGTCGAGAAGCGGATGAAGTTAGCTCAGAAGAGTTGTGGAATTGGATTCAAAGGGTGTGCAAGGACTGCCCGTATGACAGCAGCGAAGGACTGTGTACCAACACCACGGAAATCATCAGCGAAGACATTTCGAAGAAACTTCAACTGATAAAGGATCATCACGATACACCGGCAGCAGGACATCCAGGACGAGCAAAAACCTTCGAACTCCTCAAAAGAAGTCATCAATGGCCAGGTATGAGGAAGGACGTGGACAGATACGTACGAAACTGCCACGTATGTCAACGCAGCAAAGCAATCCACCAGAAAGTCCACAGATGGCTCAAACTACTGGACATACTGCAACAACCGTGGAAGGATCTGAGTATGGATTTTGTGGTGGGACTACCGGAGAGCGAAGGGTATAACGCCATATGGGTAGTGGTTGATAGGTTGTCAAAGATGAAACATTTAGTACCATGTCGGGACGATACAGACGGCAAGAAGCTGGGCGAGATGTTTATACGAGAGGTGTTCAAGTTACATGGTTTACCAGACACCATAGTATCGGACAGAGGACCCCAATTCGCGTCAGAGTTCTGGAGACATGTTTGTGAAAGACTCGGAATCGAACGAAGGTTGTCAACTGCGTTTCATCCGCAGACAGATGGACAAACAGAACGAATGAACGCCATTATGGAACAGTACCTCAGGGCCTTCGTCAATTATCAACAGAACGACTGGACACAGAAGCTACCAATGGCAGAATTCACATCGAACAATCACGCCTCGGAAACAACAGGATGCTCACCATATTTTGGCAATTATGGATTTCATCCAAGAATGACTTTTCGACAACATCCAATTCAGAATGGAAACGATATAAGGGAAGTAAACGCAAACACCCTCTCCCAGAAAATGAACGATATCTTCCAACAGATAAAGGCTGAAATGTCTCGAGCGCAAGATATCCAGGCGGAACAGGCGGACAAGCATCGACGGGAGGGAGTGCAGATGAAGGTTGGGGATCGAGTCTGGATGGACGCCAGGAATATTACAACACAACGACCCAGCAAGAAACTTGACTGGAAACGTCTGGGACCCTACAAGATTACGGAGGTCGTCAGTTCATGGGCCTACCGGTTACAGTTACCCAAGGATCTCCACATCCATCCAGCATCAGCAAAAACACTTTTCGCTTGTTGAGATTTCGGAGGTTTCTGCCAGGTTTCTGAGGTTTCTGAAATCGGCAGGTACTGTATTTACTCAAATGTCATTCTTGAATGCTTGTTAACGTTGCTGAGATGAGTGATTGACCTCTCTCATCGGTGAACTCTCTCTGACGATGGCAAGATCCACTCAGTGTGAATAACTCATATTGAGGTTTCCCTCCCAGGCTGAGTACAATTCGTCCCTGCCAATTTCTCACTTAGAGATATTCCTCAATCCTCTGAAGCCTTGATTCACCATCACCATCGCCCTGACAACCATTCATACCCCTGAAGATTTATCTTACTCGCTCCATCCTGTATTTGCACCATTGTCACCATATCCATCACCATTACCATCACCATCACCATCACCATCACCATCACCCTGACAACCATTCATACCCCTGAAGCCTTATTTTACTCGCTTCACCCTGTATCTCCACTGTTGTTACCATCACCATCACCATCGCCCTGACAACCACATATACCCCTGAAGCCTTATATTACTCGCTCTACCCTGTATTTGGACCGTTGTCACCATCACCATCACCATCACCATCACCATCACCATCACCATCGCTCTGACAATCATTCCTACCCCTGAACCGTTATTTTACTCGCTCTACCCTGTATTTTCACCGTTGTCACCATCATCACAATCACCATCACAATCAACACCATCACAACTTTCCATCATTATTTCCGAACCGAATTTTATATCCTCCTCCTCCTCCGGTGCTGATGCCCTTCGAACTTTTGCAGATCCACTCTGATTCACTCGTGGATATGCTCATTTGATTTGTCTTGCCGAGTGCATCAAGACAGTGAAAGCACTCTGGAGTACGTCCACTATTGGCTCTCGACTGGCTGCTCTACTTCTCCACCTTCTCTTCCTTCGCCTCCTCCTCCTCCTGCAGTGCTGACCCCTTCGACCTTTTGCAGATCAACTCCGATTCAGTCGTGGGTATGCTCAATCGATTCCTCTCGCCGAGTACATCAAGACAGTGAAAGCACGCTGAAGTACGTCAACTATTGGCTCTCGACTGGCTGCTCTACTTCTCCTCCTTCTCCGCCTTCGCCTCCTCCTCCTCCTCCTCCAGTGCTGACCCTCTTCGAACTTTTGCAGATCAACTTCAATTGACTCGTGGGTATGCTCAATCGATTCGTCTCGCCGAGTACATCAAGACAGTGAAAGCACGCTAGAGTGCGTCCACTATTGGCACTCGACTGGCTGCTCTACTTCTCCTCCTTCTCTGCGTTCTCCTCCTCCTTCTCCTCCAGTGCTGACCATCTTCGAACTTTTGCATATCAACTCCAATCGACTCGTGGGTATGCTCAAACAATTTGTCTTGCCGAGTACATCAAGACAGTGAAAGCACGCTGGAGTACATCCACTATTGGCTCTCAACTGGCTGCTCTACTACTCCTCCTTCTCTGCCTTCGCCTCCTCCTCCTCCTCCAGTGCTGACCCTCTTCGAACTTTTGCAGATCAACTCCAATTGACTCGTGGGTATGCTCAATCGATTTGTCTCGCCGAGTACATCAAGACAGTGAAAGCACGCTGGAGTACGTCCACCATTGGCTCTCGACTGGCTGCTCTACTTCTCCTCCTTCTCCGCCTTCGCCTCCTCCTTCTCCTCCAGTACTGACACTGTTCGAACTTTTGCAGGACAACTCCGATTGACTCGTGGGTACGCTCAATCAATTCGTCTCGCTGAATCAATCAAGACGGTGAAAGCACGCTGGGGTACGTTGATTATTGACTCTTGACTGGCTGCTCTACTTCTTCTCCTGCTCCTGCTCCTGCTCCTGCTCCTGCTCCTGCTCCTGCTCCTGCTCCTGCTCCTGCTCCTGCTCCTGCTCCTGCTCCTGCTCCTGTTTTTCTTTACCCTCGCTACCAGTAGGGCTGTTGACATGATCTGGTACTCAAATCACTCGTTTGATCAAACGATTTCTTTGGTCAGATGGATGGATGGTGTGGTAGCGAAAATAGAAATACGAAGCTAGTTATTAGTGTTAGAAGCTAGATCTTAGTTTAATGAGAACTCGTATACAAGCGTACTTTGGTTCGGAAATTGCAATTGTGACCTGAACTGAGTCAAATAATGGCTAAACCGAGTCAAATAAGGGGTAAAACGAGTTATTTCCGCTTTGCTTGCCGAGGTTTCTGACGTTTCTGAGGTTCGTGAAGCATTTGTGAATGCTTCATGAACTCGTGCTGAAGTTAGCGCCGAGTGGCCCACTCTCATGAACGCTTCATGAACTCGTTATGAACCCTTGACAAGCAGGGTGCTTGGGCGCACATCTCGCCCAGAGTTTCTGAAACCTAAATTCAATCATTTGCTTGCTGAGCTCGCAAACCTCAGGGAGCTCGGCAATGTACTTTTGGTTTTTCCTGATGAGTACAACCAATCTCCCGCTTGACCAAAGTATCGGAATATCTCTTGCCAGGGCAAATCGAATCCGCACCACCTGCAGTTATTGTGGACGGAGAAGAAGAATACGAAGTGGAATGCATCGACGACTTGAGGATGTTTTGACGACAACTGCAGTACTTAGTCAAGTGGAAGGGCTATGATGAACAAAGCTGGGAACCGGCAATCAATGTGGACGGACTTCAGGCAATCGATATATTCCACAAAGAACAATCTGGCAAACCCGGATCAATAGCCTTGTAGGAACTCGGCCTGTGGAAGGGGGAGCTACTGTCACGGTTGTGTCGAGTGAGGATCGAGGGAGGAATGTGGATCGATGATTGGTATACAGGAATACGAAGGGAATCAGGTTTCGTTGGTTAAAATCAGGTTTCGTTCGTTGGAATCAGGTGTTGTTGATTAGAATCAGGTTTTGTTGGTTGCGTTGAAAATATGGTGTGATGGTTATGGCGTAGGCCGCGGACTGAAAGGGTTGCGTACATAGTTGGGTGGAGTTAGGATGTATTTTGGAACGAGTGAGCAAAGGTGACGACGGTCGTATTAACTGTATATATGGATGCTGGATTTGCGGAGGATAGGTTTGTTCTTCACTCGTTCTCTAGTCTACAAAACAATCAATAGCTTCGGCACCAACCTCTGTTCACTTCTGTGATTCCGGATTTCGAGTCTCTAGTTTGTTACGCAGTACCTGCGATCACTGTATCCTCCCATTTGGTTTTTTATAATCCCTAGAACTCCGAGCCTTGAAACCTTGATACTATAGAAGGAAACCCAAGCCCAGATATCTCGTTCGAAGACAGAGCCATCTATTTCAAAGGCGGACTGTGGATTCCGGACGATCTGCGGTTGAAGAAACAGATATTGGAAGCGGAGCACGATTTGAAGATGGCTGGACACATGGGGCAGGACAAAGCAATCGAGCTGGGCAGACAAAACTTCTTTTGGCCAGAAATGGAGAAATTCATCAAAGACTATGTCTGCTTATGCCCTGAGTGCCAAAGGAATAAAGCAGCTCGTCATGCTCGTTACAGACTCCTACAACCACTTGAATTAGTGTACCGCCCTCGGGATTCGATTTCCACGGACATTATCATCGAATTACTGGTATCAGACGGATGCACATCAGTATGGGTAATTGTCAACCGATTCACCAAAATGGCTCACTTCATTCCATTGAAAGATGGAGAGAAGAGAGCATGAGACCTGGTCAAAATCTTCTTGAAAGAAGTATAGAGATGTCATGGTCTACCATCAAACATAGTGTGAGAACGGGACTCTAGGTTCATCTTCGCGTTTTTGTCCTCATTGGTTGAAGCTCTTTGTTACGGCTGTGTCGAGTGAGGATCGGAGGAAGAGTATGGATCGATGAAGGGTATAGGGAAATACTAAGAGAAACAAGTTTCGAGGGAAGGAATCAGGTTTTGAAGAAAGGGAAACAGGTTTTGATATAAGGAATCAAGTTTTGATAGAAGGAATCAGGTTTCGACAGTTGCGTTGTAAATATGGCGTGATGGTTAGGGTGGGGTTGATGGTTTGAAAGGGTTGCGTACATAGTGGGGTATGGTTGGGATGTATTTTGGAACGAGTGAGTAAAGGTGACAACGGTCACGTTAGTTGTATATAAGGGCACTGGATTTGCGGAGGATAGGTTTGTTCTTTACTCGTTCTCTAGTCTACAAAACAATCAATAGCTTCGGCATCAACCTTTGTTCACTTCTGTGATTCCGGATTTCGAGTCTCTTGTTTGTTACGCAGTACCCGCGATCACTGCAGCTTTAGTTTGGTTTTTATAACCCCTAGAACTCCGGGCCTCGAAACCTTGACACTCTTGCCATTAGGTTAAAGATGTCTTCGCCATTCCACCCTCAAACGGATGGGCAAACAGAAAGAGTCAACCAAACGCTGGAATACTACCTTCTGAATTACTCCAACTACGAGCAGGACAATTGGTCCAAGATGTTACCAATGGCAGAGTATGCTTATATTCACACTCTCACCACCACTACAGGTGTCAAAGACTCAGGGCTAGGCGTCGAGGGTTCAGGGCTCGGGGTTCTAGGGGTTATACAATCCAATAGCAGGAAAGCTCAGAGTCGAGAATGGCCTGTAGCTAGAGAAACGAGGGCTGTATGCAAGAAACTCGATCCGGAATCACCAAGTGTGAAAGAAGTGAATGCCGAAGCTAATTGATTGTTTTATAGACGAGAAAACGAGTGAAGAAAGAAACTTATCCTCCGCCAATCGCCTAGTTAATATACTGTAATTCACTCATTCCATAATACCTCCAAACTCCTGCTATCATTGTACTTCGTTTTTGCACGATTCTGTCGTTTCCCGTTCAAAACCTGATTTCATTCTCGTCGTGCTTTAGCCTCCGTTTGAAACCTGATTTCAGGCTCGTGGTGCCTCTAGCCTCCGTTTGAAACCTGATTTCTTTCTCATCGTGCTTTAGCCTCCTTTCGAAACCTGATTTCATTCTCGTCGTGCTTATTCTTTTATATCAATCATCGACCATCACTCCACCATCGATCGTCACTCAACAAAACCGTGACAATGGGAATGTCACCATTCTTTGCAAACTTTGTGTTCGATTCTTGAACGAATTGGCCCGTTCAAGCAGAAGCCAAGCATCCGGCACCTGGGAACTACGTTAACTGGATGACCAGCGTGCATGCACTCTGCTGTAAGAGCTGAGAGCAAGTACGGGAGACAATGGGAAAGTACCATGACCGGCAGGCTAAGTAACCTCCGAACTATTTGGTTGGCGATCTAGTTATGCCAAATCTGAGAACCCTCAAAACTCGAAGACCATCTAGGAAACTAGATGCGAAGCTTCATGCACCCTGCAAGGTCTTGAAGGTGCTCTCACCCACCGCTACGAAGCTTGAGTTACTGAATGGACGGCGTATTGACAATGCACTCCATGTATCACTCGTCGAACCTGATCGACTCGCCACCAACCCTACGAGACCTACACCCGAGTTCAATCACAAAGCAAATGAGCTTGGTTACGATGTAGATAGCCACGAGTATGAAACGGGTTATGAAGTCGAAGAGATCATGGGCAGCCAGTACAGCAAGGAACGGAAACGAATTTTATATCTGGTCAAGTAGAAGGGATATCCAGAAGAAGCAGATTGGACTGAGGAACTTTATGAGAACTTCGATGACATGAGACTGTTGAAGGAGTATCACAGATGGAAACCTCAGGCCGCAAAAGATAACAGGATTAAATGAACGGTTGAGCTAGTACCTTTTCGCCACGAAGCGTCTCTAATGGCTAACAAGACACCGGACGAAGCATTTGGATTTTCAGGGCACAAGACGTCATGATGTTCCGGATCAAGAGTAGGATGGATCTGTTAGGGGGATACTGCAGCTAGATGTGACTTATCGATATTGTTGTACCGATTTCTGGTAAAGGCGTATCTTGATTTTAATAATCCAACTAAAGATATGAAGTTCGATTGTGACGCGTTTACGTCGTTGTACCGTATGAATGAATACGGGCATCTATTGCAGTATGGCCCTGTTTAAAAGTCGTAACTGTCTTGGAGGTAATCTTCCGAAGACTCGTCAAAGGCGACTTGAGAAGGAAGTTCACCGGTATGGAAATAGTGGTAGTATTCTATCCAAAGGTTATTGCGAAGAAGGTACCTTGCCAGGTGTTCGTATTTGGCTCGAGTGTTTGCTTGGGCGTGCAAGAGGCGAGCGTAGAGAATCTTCTGGTCGTCTGTAATAGACATAAAAAGTTTATTGGTGAATATTCTTAAGGTAATTAACTTAATAATATTTCAGGTGGTTTTTCCGCTGTTGTGTTCTGACTGTGGTTTGTTCGACTGTTGCTTGAATCGTTGTGTTTAAACTTGTGGGTTTCAGGTGGTCTTTCATAGGTGAGTATTTCCGCGTCAAACCATCCTGCTAAGGGGTGACGGTACTTCTCTGTAATCTATGATGTGTGTGTATAGTACTATCTCAATAACACTCAGTCCACCATGGTGGGTGTTCACATAACATCCGATCGTTGCTTCAGAGCCGATCTCGGTAGTTAGCTGTAGAGAGTTCTGTTTGACAACGTGTGGTTGCGTAAGCCCCCACCAGGAGTTCCCAAAGGTTATCCTGCATGTTATGACGTTGCTGACATACATATCGGACCATTACTTCGTATTAGTTATCTTGCTTCGTATTGAGTGGAATAGTGATCAATGATTTAATGAGCTGCCAACCCATACATTGCCACGTACCTAGTGTCATCGGGTCTTATCCGTGTTCCCCGAAGGGGGTGCCCTCTATCAGTTCTCGTGTTGCAAACACGGCCGAGCTGGGGTTCGACAGTCTAGATCCAAGCACTTATCTTTTAGGTAGAGTTAACTACCGGGGCGCAGTTAGCTTATCTCCTTTGCTTATTCTAGCTCTAGAGATAGCAAAGTCCCGCATACTAAGATAATATCGCTTGTCCAACCAAATCCATGAAGCTAAGCACGGGTATGGTTTGTCCCAGTATTAGCATGATAATAAAGATAACACTGGTCTGATCCGTAACGCACAGCTGATCCGAAGACCCCTGCTTGGCAGTTACATTGCTTCGGCAGTATGGTTGGTGTGTCCCATGCCTTAGCCAGTACTATGGGTTCCCCCAAGATTACTGTCTGATCGAGTGTGCGTACTGTCTCCACACTGGGTAGCTATTCCCTATGCTGAGACGTAGTATTGTAGCATAGACTATTATGGGGATTTCACCCGGCTATGTTGAGCCGTCTGCTAACTCATCAGTAGACATTCTCAGGGGTGTGATCTTAACTGTTAATCATCTTTGAATAACGGCAAGCCTGGGAGACTAAGCCTGATGTACTTCATACGCATGCTAAGGGAAAACCCCTAACAGGATCAAGAGAAAGATGGATTTGGTTTTAAGGGCACACGGTGTTACGATTTTTTCCAGATCATCAAAGAAAGCAAAAGAAAGCAAAGTATCTTGGATGGATGCAACCTGATTGATCGATTCTGCTTGCTGCCATATGTCTCATCGGGACGTAAGCAAACTGATTGGTCGATTGTGCTGGCATGTCTCAGAGCAAGTGGTCGAAGCGAAATGGTCTGTGCGGATTCACTATGTCGGGGATTGCGAATAATTCTCTTCAGCGCACTGGACTATGTTTCACCAAAGGCAACGAAGAGCAGATTAGTATGGAGTATGGTCGTTCATAGACGAACTCTCTAAGAGAGGGAGTAGTGTTACACCTAGCAAGTTCACAGTGGGGTCATGAACGATCACCCGCGATTTCCCTGATTTGACGTCATTGGCTATCACTCGTCCCGGATGCCAGACCCAATCTGCTCGGATGGCTAGCAAACGAATACCCACACCATCGATAAACATCGACAGCTAGTCAATGGCCGTGGTCGCTTCTGCTCTGAAATGCCGATAACAAACAAACAGCTGAATGGCATCGGCCAAGAAGCTGATGCTCGCCGACGACAAACGAACAGCCAGCAAACAACTGAATAGCGCCGGCCAAAAGCCGACGACTGCCGGAGGCCTAAGAATACGTGCCAACTCTGAACAGCAATGCTGCTCTCTATCGAAAGAGGCCTATTTATCTGGATGTCATCAGATCAAAAGGATACCACTGGTCCGGAGACACAAGCCCGCGAGCTTGATGTCATAAATGATAACAATGGTCTCATTATGATCTGATGACCATGAAAACAATAGAGAATCGAGAGATGGAGGCCAGCGGTAGTTGCGAAATGAGTGGGCATCGGTTCGAAGGTGGTTATGGTGCTGGAGCTCTAGAGAGAAGTATACATAGAAGTATTTGTTAGAAAGCAAAGACGAAAATATACAGACCTTGGGTTCTTCGAAGGTAGAAAGGCATCAACCTTCTCAGCGAGGTGAACAAGCCTGAACAATATACGCATTGGAGAAAGTCTATTCTTTTCGTTTAGAATCATTCAAGTGATTTTCACATCCTGAGCTAACTTCCTAAACTACCTTCGAAGCAAGTCCCGAAATGGAGTACGGATACTACTTTGACCGGGTAAACATGTGGCGAAGCTCCCGGTGTTACATGCCGAGATCTCTGCGGTGTCTGACATTCGCGAAGTATTCATGAATGCTTTATAAACTCGTGCCGAAGCTGGCGACCATGGGCCCACATTCATGAATGCGTTATGAACTCGTTATGAACCCATGACAAGGATGCTGCTCCGGTGAATTGCTTGCCCAGAGTTTCCGAAACCTAAATTCAAACATTTGTTTGCTGAGCTTGCACATGTCAGAGAGCTCAGCAATGTACTTTTGGTTTTTCCTGATGAACAAATCATTACAGTCATAGAACTGTACCTCAAAGCATTCATCAATTATGAACAAAACAACTGGGTACGGTGGCTTTCAATGGTAAAATTTGCATCAAACAACAGCTTATCTGAATTAACACACTGCTTACCATGTTTTGGCAATTATGAATTCCACTCTAGAATGACATTCAGCCAACACCTATTTCACAACAACAAAAATATTCAAGAAGTCAACGCCATATACATAGCAAATAAGATGAAAGATGTATTCGATCCAGTAAGAGCCAAAAAGACCAAAACACAAGCAAACCAAGCAGAGCAAGCAGACAAAAACTGCTGAAATGGACAGAACTTCAAGATATGCAATTTCATGTAGATGAATGCCTGATATATCACAACTTGAATGCTAAGCAAGAAACCGGACTGGAAATGAATAGAATGTTAGGAAATCATCGAAGTTATCAGTCTATGGGTCTATCGACAACAACTACAAAATATCATGTGTATCCACCCAGGATAATGGATATCCAGATTATTGACGACATCAGATGTCCCCATCTCTCGACAACCAATCCAACCAGTACCATCCATAATTATGGATAGAAAAGAGGAATATTTGGTGGAGAAAATCAAAGATTCAAGACTGTTCAGAAGGAAACTTCAAAATCTGGTCAAATGGAAGCGATTCGACAAATGATACTGGGAACCTGCAATTAACAGGGCTGGACTTCAATCAATTGACATGTTTTACACAGAATAACCTGGCAAGCCTGGAACAGTGAAGTCATAGGAATATATTTGTGGGATAGGGTACTACTGTCCCAGGTGTATACAGTGAGTATTAGTAACCAAGTAAGGATCAATAATCGATGGTTATATTTGGTTGAAAGGAAATGGATTTATCAATCACAAGAATAACGAAAAGGTGATCGATTGAAGAAACTGGTTTTCAGAGAAAGGAAACAGATTACTGTCACGGTTGTGTTGAGTGAGAATCGAGGGAGGAATATGGATCGATGATTGGTATACAGGAATACGAAGGGA